>JAQMYG010000011.1:19237331-19242331 GCA_030014215.1 Clariallabes teugelsi
AAAATATATTGTCATAGAATAAACTACCCGCCAAAGTGGCTAGTGAGACTAAAGTTATTACCCGCCACAGCCGAATTGTACCCGCATTTGGCGGGTGGGCGGGTGCCAATGTCAAGCCCTGGACTGGACCAAGATCCCTCTTCATGTGTCTCCAATTTTTTTGAGTGGCGAATAGTTCTGGAAGGCAAAATTATTGTTCAATAATGTTGAATAATATATATATATATACATTTTCAGCACAAACTGAATTTAAGTTCATTTTATCCAACTTCCCCAAACATGAAAGTATATATACAGTAAATATATTAACGCATTTATAATTTTTTTAATCGTCATTGACCTATGCTGAGTTGCCGGCACGTATCTGTGCCACTTGGGTTTAAGATTTAACTGCTTTATGTGAACCACATCCTGCCATCATATAATCTTCATTAAAGATATAATCAAGGTATGGGTGGCCTTTTTACAAAGACAGTCCGAACAAAAGTTGGAAGCTATATACGTAGAGAAGATTTGATGTCATAAGTTGCAGGTTTTTTTTTTTTTAACTGATTGGATGGAACATTAAAATTGTGAATAGATATATAGGATCATAAAAGGTGGTTTGTGCTGGGCCTGTTAAAATCCCATTCATCAATTGTTCTTCCTTCACAAGAGCTTTTCTAAAAGGAGAAGCAGAAGAGAGCCAGGTGTTTCAGCGACACATTTACAGTGATTGCGCTCAAAAACCAACTAGCACTACGGCTGATTCAATTCTTTATCTCTTTCTCTCCTCATCCTCACACCCTGAATGTGGAGTTTTATTGACAAGAGGTGCTGTGTGTCTCTGGAAATGCTGAAAAAAAGAAGTCTGCTGCATTCTCTCTCTCTCTCTCTCTCTCTCTCTCTCTCTCTGTATGTCGAGGTTTATTGACAAGAGGTGCTTTGTGTCTCTGGCAATACTTTAAAAAATGAAGTCTGCCTCACTTCTTCGTTCCCTTTTTTTTCGTCCCCTCCACCACCCAATCTTACACTCCCTCCATTCCACCTCCTTCATCTCGCTCCAGCCATTCCTCTCTTCCTGCTATCATCCCCCATAAAAATGTTCCCTCCCTCCCTCTTTTTCTCTCTCGCTTGGTCGTGAGATTTGCCTAACAAAGGGCGCCTCTGCCCAAGGTCAGATAAGGAACCGTGGCGCAAGAAGCCACAGCCGCTGCTCCTTTCATTCGTCTTCGCCCCTCCGTTTCTCAGAATTATCTCAGCCGCACATAATAATTATTACCGAGGACGGAGGAGAGGAGATAACTGAGAGGCAGTGTATATGTGTGTGTGTGTGTGTGTGAGAGAGAGAGAGAGAGAGAGAGAGAGAGAGAGAGAGAATAAGAAGATGAGGGGTAGTGTGAAAATTTTGCTTTGCTTCTATGGAAGTAAAATTATACCCCCACCCAAAAAAAACCCAGAATATCACCAGCTTGTTGCAATGTTGGATAGATATATAAATAATTTTCATACCATATCATTTTAATGAATAAGGAATATGTTGTATCTAATAAAAAAAAAACTGTCCAATCAATATAGTGTCAAATTATGATATACATACTGCAGGTTAAAATGTAGTGATGAAAAATGAATAACATCAAAGTTTTCTCTTACTAGCTAATGAATAGTTCTGTAATTTAAGAGCTTAAATAATAATGTTTAAGTACGGCTGTAAAAAAAAAAAAAAGGTATAAAAAAAACTCTTTTAAGCATACCTCCTAATTGTTTTTTTTTAGTGTGGAAAAAAGTCTTACCTGGCAGTTTTGACTGCAATTTATTGAAGTTTTATGAAACTGACCACCTTATATCGCATGCACAAGTATAAATCGCTCCAAATTTGCTCCAAACCCCTTTCTTCCATGTCCCGTGACCTTTGACCTCACAACCTCAGCTGTGTTATCGGGAAGCCAGCTAAGCCCCCCTAATCCTCAGCCTAGTGTCGACACCTCTAACCTGGAGAGGCACTATCGCTCTGGATGAAGCACTCTGTAAAGCACAGATACCATGCGTGCGCGTGTGTCTGCGTGTGTGGTGGTGGTGGTGGTGGTGGTGGTGGTGTGAAATCTGGGCTGGAGATTATTATCGCTGCAGCTGTATTGTAGACTTCAAATGATGGCAGGTTAACCATTTCAACCTATATATATATAGATACACACACACACACACACACGCACACACACACACACACACACACACACACTAGATTGCCAATATAATTCCACAGCCTTATCTGGAAATGATGTAGAATCCAAGTCTAGCAGTTTATATTTAACCAATAAAATGCCATAAGTCCAAAAAGCATGTTCTTATTGATCACTGACGACTGTTAGGAATGTTACCATGCTATGATTTGAATGAAACGTATGACATCACAACATTAAAAAGAATGAAACTTATGACATCACAACATTAAAAAGAGGCAAGTGATCCTTTTTTTTTTTTTTTTTAAATAGGATCAAAGTTCAGATGGAGTTCAACATCATGATGTCATAAAATTTTAAGTGAATTTCTTTGTTTTAAACAATATATTAATATTAGACATAGCTTTCAGGCTAACCCCAGTAAATATCTGTAATTTGATTTGGGAATGAAATGTGTTTTTGAAACTACAAATGTTCAAATATAAAAAGACTTTATACTTTGTACTTTATTATAATTAATAAAATTTAAGTGAATACATTTTAAGAGATTAACTGTGATGTGCATCAGTTAAAAAACTTTTAAAGCTTAGCAGTTTTAAATTAAACAATATGTGTATTTTACTAAGCATTTGTATCGGTATTTAAAGATTTAAAATTGCAAAAAAAAATTAGAGGTATTTGCTGTCTCTGAGTAGTATATAATAAAAAGTAGTTTTGGCAGCATTACGCATGACACACTGATTGCTCCGAAATAGGGTCAGTCTGAACTCATCAGAGCACATGACCTTTTTCCAATGCTTTATACTTCCTAGCAAATAGAAGCCTTTATTTCCTGATTAATCTCATTAACAGCTGTTTTCTTATGGACACAGCTGTTTATTCCTCAATCCTGTGAGTTCTCTTTAAACTGTGTGTAGAAATGCTCTTACTTTCACTATTAAACATAGCTATGATTTAAAGTGTACATTTTTTTATGATGCAACCTCACCAAACGTTTAAGTGATCTCTGATCACGATCATTTATAATTTTTTGCGAACATTTTTTTCACATTTCTTCTCAGAAGTAGACAGTTAAGCACTATTCTTGTGTTTAGTTTTTAATTTATTTTCAGTATTTTAAAATCTCTGCTGTTTTCTTTGATTGATGTGGGCCAATAATTTTATCCTTCTGAAACAACAACTTTTTTGGCCAATCAGCATATGCACATATAAAAGTGAGGAATGTAAGGCTTGTAAATAATTAACAAGACACAAGTATGTGTTATGTCCAAGGACAAATCTGCTATGTCTGAAATTTTTCTCTATTTAACTGATAATAAACGTTTTGGGGGCACAGGCTCTTTTGGGGGTTTGGGGTTAACAGATGGCAAATTATTCTGTAACTTCTCTGCATTGACTACAATAGTGCATAGCATTTGCTGGACATTTCTTGTCTGATCATCACATCAGCAAGGACACTAGTGACTGACTTCATATATGAATGCAAATATTTCTTTTTACAGTGGCCAACTGCTACTTGTTGCAGGAATGGATTTATTACAGAAAATTCATTTTTTATCATTTCTGTACAGTATATTGGGCTATTTTATAACCTTATTTATTTAGCAGCATATCTATATTTCCTTTGTGGGTGCTGCAGGCATAAGTACACATGTACAAGAATTGGAGCCAGTTATATTTAGATTTATTCCATTTGGGAAATGGTTTTATCCAAACTTGACCATTAATCCACATCACAAAAGGACATAATGTTGTAATTCAAAAATATGTTTTTAACATAAAATTATATTGACAAATGATTTACCAAAATATCATCTCTAAACAAAAACTAGATCAGGCATCACTAAAGGGCAGACCGTGGTCCGGATCCTGACCGAGTGACAGTTCCCTCAGGATCCTGTTGCTTTTCTAATAAATGAGAATAATTAATAATCTAGCCATTTTTCCCTTGCGGCTATATGTGTCACTCAACAGAGCCAATCAATGCAATAGTTTACTGTGTCTTTACAGAGTATGTGGAAGAAACACCAATCCACAAAAAGGAAAGCAAACAATGAAAATTATTCTTCCTGCGGGAAATTTAAAGCCAGTTCCTCTTATATGTTCTGAAACCGCGGCGATAGTAATAAGCAGAAATATGAAGCGCCTCTATAAGACAGAGCACAGGTCATTAGAGCAAACATATCTGCAGCAGTCCAAGGTAAGGGGAAGGAAAATACCTAATCTGAGAGCGTGGTGACAGAGCAACCAGAGTCCTTTCACATTCATTTACAGCCCAGCAGCATGCAAATGAAGATTCACTAAAAAATTATCGAAGATTGTTGTATAGTATTTCATGCAAATACAAGAAAATATACAAGCCATCAAAGTTCAAACTGTCCACATGTTTAACATAGCTAATGAAATAATAGATACAATAAATATTATAAATGCTATGGACAATAAATATTATAAATGCTATGGACATTTACATTTTTTATTTTTTTAATAGACTTATGCATACTGTATATAGAGATCAAAATTTTACTTCAGTACCCCTGGTCTAGATTAAATTACCCTTCATATATAGCTAAATCAAACTCTTTCAGTCGTCATTCTGATTCGTTTAAAGCTGCTTGAAAGCTGCTTTGGGACATTATCTGTTGATAAAACGAATAAAAAAATAATTGAATTATGTATATGATGCAGCTTCTTTCACTAATTTTGTTTTCCATCTCTAAATATCCTATACTGACTGAAGCCGAATACTAATGACAAAAAATCTAAATTTGTGGGTGTGTGAGAGATTTTCTTATTGCCTTTTTTTCCTTTTAGAAAAAAAAAATGTTTGTTTAATATGCA
>JAQMYG010000011.1:19244831-19254991 GCA_030014215.1 Clariallabes teugelsi
TCATTATGTCATGTAGGCTACAACGGAACTCCTTAACAAATTCTACCATAGCTAGAATTGTGTGCTCTTAAACCAAGTGCCAGCTCCTAGTCAACTTTGCTAAAATAATGTGGGGCTAGCTTTGCATTACCTTAATGCATTGGCCGACAACTGTCATTATTAATTATTTAAGAATTTGTATCTAATTGTCCCTGCCAATCATCAAAGTTGTGCTTCATCTTTTTTCCATTTGTACTTGTTTTGTCTTCTTGTTCTGGCTGCATTCTTTTTGCATTATGTGCCACTTTCCAGGGGTTCCTGGTACCAAAACCCATCACAGGTTGTGATAGTGTTCTGCACATGGGATTTGATGATCTGATGTACTTGTCTGCCTTTAATGACCTCCTTAGGGCTCAAAGCCCAAGGCAATCACTTGACTTTCCTGTCCTGTAACTATGTCTTGTGTTTATCTATGGTGCACCAAAGAGTTTATTTGTGCACCAAAGAGTTTTTAAGCCCTTAAGAGTTTGCTCACCGACGACCAGCTTGGCTGTAATAAGACTTACAATTCTTTCATGGCAAAGAAATGGACAGAGGCTTAAGCACTGCACAGCTTGAATTTCTCTTGTGCAATAAAAATCTGTTTAATTTTATATAATTATATTTATTTAAATTCTATTTAGATAAACAAAATCTTGATTATCTTTTAACTCTGAAACTTTAAATCTGAAACCAACCAACCCATAATTATCAAATTATCCATCTCACATTAGACTGGGATTCATATGGTTCCAGATTGGGAATCTTGCCATCTTGTGTAAAATCTGTGCCATATCAACAGCAACTAGCATCTGCAGTATGAGTATGTCTAAGATGTACATCAATCAGCCATAACATTTAAATCATTATTTTTAAAACCACCTAGGTTTTGGACTCCTCTTGGGCCATGGCTCTGCACGGCCTCTGGGGGTGTTCTGTGGTGTCTGATATGAGGGCATTGGCATCAGATCATTTGGGTGCTGTGGGTTGTGGGGTGGGGCCTCCGTGGATTACACTTGTTTGTTCAGCGTACCCCATGGTGCTCGATCAGATTGGGACCTGGGAGGATTAGACACCTGGTCAGTGGCCTTGGACCCTTTGCCTGCTGTGACCCCAGGATATTTTACTGCCTTTCTACCATGGCTAGAATAGAATCTTTTCACAATTTGCGCAGCTTTGGCTTTTCTGTGAGATCAGACTGGACAGGTCCTCATGGGCATGGGTGAGCCATTGATGCCCATGATCCTGTCATTAATTAATTGGTATATAGTTGTGGATCAGTGTTGTTTAGTTCACCTGTTAATGGTGTAAATGGTAGAAAGGCTGATCGGTATATTTTAGGTAAAAAATATGACAACAAATAAATGATATTCATTTGTTTTGTAGTCGTATTTGCAATATAGTGTTGGGCTCATTAGTTTAACGTCATACCGACAAGTAAGTTAACTTTCAAAAACAACCCAATACTAATGGTCAGCTAAAATCAGGAATTAATGTTGCTTCAACATTTTGACGAGCACAAGGTACTGCTGAGTTGGTTGTTATTTTGGGACATTGAAATCCTACTCAGTGGCACTGTGGCCTTGCAAATCCAGGGTTTGACTCCAACCTTGTGTTTGTGTGCATGGAGTTTGCATGTTCTCCCAATGCTTGGTGGCTCTTCTCCGGGTACTCCGGTTTCCTCCCAATGTCCAAAGACATGCAGATTAGGTTAAGTGGTGTTCCCAAATTGCCCTTAGTATGAGTGCACTGCAATGGACTGTCCATGGTGTACCCCGCCCTGTGCCAAAAGTCCGCCCGCGACCCTCTACAGAATAAGTGGTATAGAAGATGAATGATCGATGAAATCATACTCCTCTTATTTGGGGTCCTAAAATGGAAGGTTGTTTTTTAATATTCATAACCTTAATTTAAAGTCCAATTTACTAGGCCTGGAAAAAAATCCATAACACTTAAAATGCAACAATAAAAATAAGACTTCTCTTATAATGTACAGCACATCTACTGTACTGTATGTGGTGTTTTTATATGCAGTCACAATCACCACCTGTAAGTCAGTACAGTTAGATTTGTGAATGTAGTTCTGTGTGTGTGTGTTTGGGTCTGTGTCGGAGAGAGAGATGAGCAAGTCAGATCTTAGAGTAGTAGCAAAAGCAGACAAGCACTGATCCATATCACTGCTCTGAAGCATATGGCTGCATCTCCTCCCTCAACGTTACATGCCATCAATCACCAGAGAGAGAGGGATGAAGAGAGAGACGGAGAAATAAGATGGGAAGCAGAAGGGAAAAGGAAGCGAGAGGACAAGGAAGGGAGGGGAAGAAAAGACCCGAGTTGCCGGAAGACCTACAGTGGCGACAGAGATCGATGAGGGAGGAAAAAGGGGAAAAAGGAAAGAGAGAGAGAGAGAGAGAAACATAGTGAGGGATATGGCTTTACCATGATGCATGACATTTAGATTTCACAGAGTACACATTGAACGGCAAAGCTCACACTCTTATGAGAGAGAGGGGAAAAGAGAAAGAGCAAAAAAAGAGAGCAGGAGGAAAAGAAAGAGAAAGCGATGACTAAAAGAGGAGTCATACTAATTAGTGGAAGCCTGAAGGCAAACCTGTAAGGGAGGAGGGGTGTTGAAGAGGGTGACATCACCCCCCAATCTTTCTTTTTGGATTCATTTCTCTCTCTCCTATTTTTTCCAGCCTGGGATAAGACAGAGGTGCTAGACTGGGCCTTGTCTTCTGTGTGTGAGAGAGAATGTGTGTAAATGAGGGAGAGATAGAGCCACGTTCACTCACACACACACACACACACACACTGCAGTCACATCATGTGCACAGTCTGTTTGGGAGAAGCTCTGCCCTTGTTAGTGGTCATTACTGACTGATTGAATGTTTGCTGTTTGGATTTGAACACCAAGTGACCTCTGTTTTTTGTTTTGTTTTGTTTTATGCAATGTGCGAATAGGTTATGTGTGTGTGTGTGTGTGTGTGAGTTATGCGAAGAATTACACAGTTGCCATCTACGATCAGCAGTAATCTCTGCTGAAAAGCAGTCGATAAATATATCTATTGTGTGTCGTGCTCTCTTCAGTTGTGTGTCAACACTATGTACTGTAATTCGCGGTATGTTGTTGTTTACCTAAACTGCAGCGGAGGAAGGCGCTCTCAGGTTAAAAGCTAAACGCACCTGCTAATTCAGGCGCTAAGAAGTTAACGAGCGACGTTCAAAACACCCATGCCCAGCGCCTGCATCTCTGCACAGCAGCTTTAATTAGTCATTAAAAGGAAGGCAGGAAAATAAATTAATTAACTGATTAGCGGAAATAAACAAACAGATCGCCTGCACATGACCGTGAACAAGATTTCATGGTGCGAAGTCGAGTCTGCTTCCAGGAGAGCTAAGAAGAGGTGTCTAACATTATTAAAAAAAAAAAAAAACTGATAATGAACTAAACAATCCTTTAACCACATCACTGTGTTTAATTTTGTTTAACTTTAAATGACATGGTGGACAATGCTTAAATAAGTCAAATTATTTTACAATAATCAATTAAAAACAAATTAGTTTTTCATTTAAAAACAAAAATGTTGTTACATATTTAAAGAATTGCACTGCTAACAATAATGTTTGTCATTTTAAAAATATTCTATTTATAATTATCTCTATCTCTCACGTTCTAAGTGTTTTACTTCCCTCAATGAACACAGCTTGAAGAAAACATACTGAAGATTTCCTTTTTACTTAGTCTCATGAAAACTGGTGCTTTTAATGAACACTTTTTAATGAAGTGCTTTTTGTTGGATTTTGTTATTCAAATAATCACTCTATACAGCCGTGATGAGCAGAAAAACATCTCGTACTCATTTTATATTTGGTACTTTCAACAAAGTTATAATGCCCCATGTCACAATGCAAAGGGTATAATGTTTAATATCTATATTATTTACAGTGCTGTTCGTTAGTGTTAAGACCACATACAGTATGGTATGTATTATAATTGTCCCTGTGCACAAAACGTGTGATTTCACTAATGAGTTCTCGCCTGTCTGGCTGAAAAGTTGTGCTAATTAGCTTATAAAAAACTAGGGAAACAACTGGTTATGTGACAATGATTTTTATTTAGTGTCTGGAGCCATGGCCTGGGTCAGCTCCAGACCTAAACCCAATCCAAAAAAGTTAAGACACCGTCTTAAGCGAAAAAAAAAGTCAAGTAGCAAAAAACAAGATCATGTGCAACTCAAGTTATTGAATCCTTTCGATCATGACTGAGATTTGCTTATCAATAGTGTCAGTTGAGTCCGGTTCAGGCTTTCATTACAAGCTGGATGAATGTAAAAATACTGTATATTGTTTTCTTCTAATCACAGATATTCTTTACTCTCCCTCACTCATTTATTTTCTAGACCGCTTATCCTGTACAGGGTCGCAGAAGGCCCAGGGGACTCTAGATGAAGAGCCCAAATAATCATAAGCAGGCACACCCTCACACACTATGAGAATATGGAAATGCCACTTAGTCTAACCTGCATGTCTGAACTGTGGGAGGACACCACAATACCCAAAGAAACCCACCAAGCATGGGGAGACCATGCAAACAGGCCAGAAGACAGGATTCGATCCTGGAGGTGCAAGGCCACAGTGCTTACCACTACATCATCGTGCCACCTAATTAATCACAGATATTGTGCGTATATTACTGACACCACTACCACGCATGTACCTGTAGAGAGCAGTTAATTAATTGCATATATAAATTCCCGGTGTGTGTGTATGTGTGTGTATGTGTGTGTGTGTGTGTGTTTTGGACTCTCCATAGGTAAGTATGGCCTGCAAATTTATTGACAAAGGCAGGTCCAGACATGTGTCACTTCCTCCCTTCCAGCTGTACAGTTTCATGCCTCTATTAGTGAGAAAAAGTGGGGTGAAAAGAACAAGGGGATATATATCTAGCAGAAAAATTGAGAGCGAAAAATTGAAGGAGAAAAAAGGGTGCTTGCACGCCCTCTGTGTTCAATTCTCTTAACCAGGTTCAGAAAAGCCATGTAGTGTAGTTTGCAGATATTTGCTTGAAGAACCACAAATAACTGATCAGCAAAACAGAATGACAGGATGAAATATAAGCATGATGTGGGTGAACAGACATATAGTGCAATAATAATAATAATAATAATAATAATAATAATAATAATAATATGGACTTATTTACTTGATTACTTAAGGATTACGTGTTCAGTTTTACATGTCACACTTTTTTTTACATAGTTAAATCCCTTAAATGATCTCATGTGAAATGTGTATAATATAATTTTTTTATTTTATTTTATTTTTTTTTACTAGGGCCCTTTTTAATTCTTAACTAATACATAAACCAAAAAACCTAACTATGCTCCTCCATCCATATGATTTTTTTGTATTCAATTAAAATTTTCTATCACAAACCACGAACAGAAATGTCAGGGGATAAAAAGCTACATTTTTATCACTTGACTGAGGTGTGAAAATGAAGCGTGTGAAGTGAAGTATAGCTAAAGAGATGGATGACGATGAGATTTTTGCAAAAAGATCTTGATGTAGTAAGTTCTGCAGAAGAGTGAAATGATCTTGTTAGATCTCTTCATTCTAAAAGCAGCTAATACGAACAAAACCTTTTCCATTCCTGGGCATCCGCTTAACACTTGTCAGACATATTTAAATGAACATGCACCTTATGGGACTGAACAGAGCCGAGTCTGGAACAGGTACACAGGCAAACTCCAACCTCTCATGTGTGTGTGTGTGTGTGTGTGTGTGGATGTTTGATTTGGTAAAAGAAGATGTGTGTATCATTTTAAAAAAGAAGCCCCAGATCATTCAAGCGCCTTGAAATTAATGCTGGTCTGTGCGGCGTGTGTGTGTGTGTGTGTGTGTGTGTGTGTGTCTGAGTATTGATCCTGCAGAGTTATTCTGCCGCCAGAGTTTATTAACCTCTGTGGTAATGACAAAGCATTTGTGGACAGCATGTCTCAGAGGGATTGTGTCAGTGCAGCACTACTAGAACGCTATTTAACACACACACACACACACACACACACACACACACACACACACACACAATTTCACCATGCTCACACAGGTTCACATAAAAACATCAAGATTTCAAAAGATTTTGGCTTTGTGATTTAAGACTCTCATGGACATTTTGCAAGCTTTTAACTCAGTTATTTCACAAGACCAGTGAAAAATTGCCAATAATCCTCTTAACATATGATCTGATATCTACATACAAATTATCCCCCAGAATCTAATTATAAATAAACACAGAATAAATGAATTCAATAGCATTCAACCTGGAATTTTCCAAAACCATAATAGTTATCCTCTTTCATTCCCATTACACCGACTACCACTCTCCTCATCCTCGGTCTCCTTCCCTCCATATCTATGAAGCGACTTCCTCCATAATTACCAGTTATTAATTTTAAATGAGTCTGCCGATGCACGGCACGATTTTAATGCGGTCTGTTAATATCAGATCAGATGAGATTGGGAGAGGAGGATGATAAAGCGGATGTCTTTTTTTCTTTCTGTCATTAAGGATACACTTCCTGCTACATATCCATATGTATATGTGTTAATGCTAAGATGGGAAAAGAATTGGGGCAGTTTGGGCTTTTTCTTTGACTTATGTGAAATAAAGAGTATATGAAAAACAGCAGGAGGCTCCAGCGAAATATACTGATCAAGTCTGGTCAAGTTTAAACAGAGAATCCTTCAGGAGAACAACATGCTTAGATATGAGAGAAAGACGAGTGTAAACCTGTAGCACTAACCTATTCCACAGTATAGCAAGAGGCTCATGCAAATAGTCTCTCTCTCTCTCGTCTCACCCTTTTCAGTGGCTAAAGTGGCGCTTGTGGCAGCTGAAGTGTTGATGCTGATGTGCCGAAGCCTGCAATTCACCAATTTCACTGCTAATTAGCCTACAAAGCCGGCGCCTCCGAGGGGAGGAAAGGATGGAGGGCAGTATGGAGGGAGGGGACCACAGGGGGTCGGAGCTGGCACGGTTGAGACATATGGCACGCTACCAGGGACTGGCTGGAGAAAATGGTGCGAGAGTGGGGTTATGGTAATACTACGTTCAGAGAAAGAGGTGAAGTGAAAAAGAAAAGGTAGAGGAGAGGAAATAAGATGAATAAGAAGAAGAAAGGAAAGGGAAAAGAAAGACTGGATGAAATAAAGGCAGTAATGAAGTGAAATACATTTTTGTCAAATTTGTGAAAAATTACTTGCTTTATCATCAGGAGATCATAGGTTTGAATTTAGACAATGTCACAGTAAAATTGTCCCCGCTCCGTCTCACATGTCAATCAGTACAGCACTAACCAATCACTAAGCTCACATATGTAGAAGGTGTCAGAACACATAGTTCTCCAAGTCTTCAATTTGAAAATATATGGTGATTTCACACGTCTTGGAAGTGGTCAGATCTAGCATGTGTTCTAGGTTACTTGTCATTCATTCGATTGAAAAATGTTCTATGATGCACAATATATGGTGTGTGTGAACAGCCTGAGAAAACTCCATCCATTCGTTCCTTTATCCATCCATCCATTATTTATATTGCTTATCATGTGTAGGGTCAGGGACCTCAAGATACAAGGTAGGGTACACCCTGAATAAGGTGCCAATCCATCACAAGCACAAGAACACACACTCACACACCCTGATCACACACTACAGGCAACTTGGAAATGCCATTCTGCCTATAAGATATTTTTTGGATTATTTTTTGGATTGTGGGACGAAACCAGAGTACCCAGAAGGAAATTTTTAATTGCAAATTTTGATACCAATGGCAACAACATCTTCCTGTCGGTTTCTAGCTATTAATTATTATCTAAACATTAGCATAAGTACTGTACATTGGCATTAACATTGTGTGTAATATGCAGAAATATATGAGTTCTGCAAGAAGGCAGATTCTGGGAAATCTGGCAGCCATGTTGACTTATTGCAAGCTAGCAAAAGAGGTTAATGGTGCATCTGCTTCGTAACACTCATTATCATAACAACGCTTTGTGTTATTTATTTATTTATTTATTTATTTATATCTACATTTAATAGTTGTGTTTTTTAAAATTAAAATAAACATCAGTAATCCAGGTTTAGTAATCAAGCTATCCTATCATGATGTGTGACACAAACATCTGGGTTGGTAGGAAACCAAAACCTGCTGGACACTCACTTTACTCTTGTTAATTCCAAGCCATCTGTGAGAATTTGATTACAGAGGAGACATGAAGATATTTTATTACAGACTTCACCCTGAGAAATTAATACTGCTTGAATAGGTCTATTGCGTGTGTGTGTATGTGTGTGTGTGTGTGTGTGTGTGTGTGAGAGAGAGAGAGAGAAAAGTTGGTAGAGTGGGGATGCCCCTTCATTGGGTACAGCTGCACCACATGCAGCCCTGGCACCTAACACCTCTCCACCTGCCAGCACTGTGTGTAAAACACACACACAAACACACACATACACACACAGCCTGGCAGCCAGTAAGAGCCCTAATGCCGTCTCTGCCACACTGGCACCTGCCCTGCCACCTATCGCTAACAGCAATGGATTCCAGAGAGACTGAAGCTTGGCATCATGCCCAGTGGAGGGCTTGGAGTGGATACATTGCTCTCTCTCTCACTCTCTCTCTCTTTCTCTGTTACTCTCTCTATCTATCTCGCCACCTCCTTCCCGCTATCTCTTCATCCTTCCTTTTCTTCTTTCCTCTCTCTTCTTTTGTTGTGTCTCTCTAAAGCTTTTCTACTCACTCCCTTTCTTTCAGCTGCATCTCTCCTATCCATCGTTTCCTCTTTCCTCTTCAGGCTTCTTTATTTCTCTCCTTTCTCTCCCTTTCTTTATTAGCTTTGTAGTGAATTAGTATTAGCATTAAGTCTGTTAGCATTAGTCTGAATGTGTGATGCTGAACAGCAGAGAATTTCAGGACAAAAGCACTTCACGTTAACTGAAATGGCGACTTCTAAGCAGCACTTTATATGGAAATGATTAGCTATATCAGCTTCTTCTGTCCCATCAGAGCGAATATTTCCTATAAAAAAGACTGGTTTTAACGGTCTCTGAAATCTTCATACAGGAGAATGAGTTAATACTAAAAAGAACTTTAAAAGAATATGTGCACAGGCACACAGATGACGACTGGGAAAAGACCAGGCAATATTTTTCCTTTCTTTAACTCACAAAAGCCTTGGGCTTCTGTTCTTAGGCTTTTAGGAGTTTAAGGTCTTCTGCTCTTATCGGCCATCTGTCCTAAAGTTTCCTAATGCGTTCTGAGATCCTTTTTTGATCACCATGAATGTAAGGAGTGGATATTGGAGCCTTAATGCCAGTGTACAGCAGTCCGGACATTCTCCTCTGACCTCATCAACAAGGCATTTCTGCCCAAATAACAGCAAACTAAACTTTTCTTCACACTTTCTTGTGTAAACTCTAATGCCTGCTGTACATGAAAATTCTCAGGAGATCAACTGCTTTGGGGAAAAAAAGCCTGTCTGGCACAACCCTGTCACAGTCAAATTCACAGATCATGTTATTTCCCCATTCTGATGTTTAATGTATTCATTAAGTGGAGCTTTTTACCAGTATATACAGATGTGTATGTACATGTATATGATCTGGTAAGGAATTTTTATCAAGGTACAGTAGTATATCATGGTAGTCCTTTTTTTAAATTTTACCAATGTCTTTGTGACAGTACCATGGCACTGATTTGATATAGCACGTACACTACCGCTGACAAGTTTGGAATCACTTTCTAACTCCATGATCGTTCCTGTTTTTAATTTCTTTCTACATTGTAAAGCAATGCTGAAGGCGTCCAAATATACAATAAACTCCTTTGAACATTTGATGTACCTGCTACTCATGATCTGCCCTCTCTCTCTCTTCCCTTTCTCTTTCCCTCTCTCTGTCGAGCTACACATGTCGTTCCTGAGCTGCCAGTGATCCAGACTCCCTCTGCCCTCTGAACCTGTCTGACCCATTCTGGTGCCCCGCTTCTGGTTAGAGATCTCGTCGCATGGATGCCCCGTGTGTCTCTTTGGGATGCGTCCGGTGTCTGGGGACGGTTTCACTCTACCATGAAGACGGTTCTG
>JAQMYG010000011.1:19264301-19275103 GCA_030014215.1 Clariallabes teugelsi
TGGCAGTATATTTACATATATACTGTAGGTATCTGTTACCTTGTTCTTTTTTATTGAAGTATATATATTGAAGTTTTATTTATATATATATAAATTTTATGGCACATTATATATATATATAATATATATATATATATGCCATATGCCATAAAATCAAAAGAACAGAGTAACAGACACACACTCCTCATTCACTCTAATTTCACAGTTCCAGTCCTTTGTTTGTTTTAATTGTTATGCCGATGTATATACATCTAATTTTATCTCCTTTCAAATTTTCCTACTTTATCATACAGATGAAAAGATATATTATCACACTATGAATGTTATGTTATGCACGTTTCTGTACAGCCCTGGAAGCCGAGGCTTCATCACCATGATGCCAATAAAGTTTGTATGAGTTGAGACGTCCCCAGAAATAAACAAGTTAGGACTCATTAAGTTGATCACGTGCTTGAGACCTGGATGAAGTCACGTGAGAACTAAATGGAACAGTGGTGGAATGTGAGACTTTCACAACACTTTGGGGAACCGAGATCTTTTTAGCGCGCGCGTGCTTTTTGCTTTTCCGATATTCAAAATGAACATCCACCGAGCAGTGGTAGAAACAAGTTCACACACACATTCACAAGCCTACATGTGTTAATTTTGAGGAGCCTAGCGTGTGTGAACACACTGGGTAATCCGGGAAGAATCTTAGCACCTTTGAACACTGGAACTATCTAAAGTCAGGCCTCAGCAGACTCTTTATTATTTTTTAAAATTGACTTTGAATTGTGATAAAATAAAAATAAAGGCAATGCAAGACATGTCGTGAGAACGTGTTGATGGATGACAGAACAAATTTTTGTCTTGGTGCTACGGTTTGAATGCAATCATGTGTCAGGGGTTGTGCATGGGTGTGTTCATACACTGTTTTTGTGTGTGTGTGTTGAGTCCAGGCGCTAGAAGCGAGCATGCACTCTGAATGCATTAGCTAGCACACGTGTGTTAGCCTAACAGGCCGGCGTGAGGTGCGAATACGTTTGAGGAGCCTCGCGCAATTACCGCAGCGCTTAAGCCCGATGCCGCAGCTGTTCATTTCTTAGGCCTCTGGGAAAAAAAGTGTTAGATTTACCACTTCCATGTCTAGCTGTCGATTCTTCCCCCTAAGAGATTCCACTCTTTTTCCTTCTTTCTCTTTTTCACTGTACAATTTACAGATTTATTCGAGTGCGCCTAAATGCTAAAGTGTACTCAGGAGGAGTGAAGCGCTGGGCGTCCCAGACACTACAGCATTTACATATTTGGATCAAATAGCTCTATTCCACTTGCCGCTGAATCCCAACGGTCCCCACGGGGCAATTCTCTTGTTGTCCTGAAAAAAAGAAAGAAAATAAAAGGAGAGATTATACAAGTATGAATGTTTTAGAAGTTGTCACTTTTACACCTCTGAGTAATTCTGGAACACATAAAGCAGCAAACTTAAAAGATTGTTAGAGGAACTGAAAGCAAATTCTGCATCAAGTCAAAGGAATGCATGCATCCAAAAAGATGTGTGTGTGTGTGTGTGTGCATTTGTAGTAAGACATATATTAAATTAATTAATTAATTAATTAATAATAATAATAATAATAATAATAATAACAATACTACTACTAATAAATAAATAAATAAATAAATAAAGAGATAAATAAATTAATGAATGTTAAATGTTTAGCACAGCACAGTACAACCAAAGTCCATGGACATTAACACAAACATGTGGCACTGCATGATGTGTTAACAGAATTTTTAGCAGGTGTCTGGTCAGACTGTTGTGGACCAAAATAAACCACTCACTGGTTTCTATTTTGAGAAATACGTAGCACTAGCTAAATTCATTCAAAAATATTGCAAGCAGACAAATATATAGATATAATTACATGAACTGCAGAATATGATTAGGATCTCAAATAAAAGTCCCACGCACACCTCTAATTGAGACCAATTTCACACTGGAGTGATGTACTGTTGGTGATGATCAGGTGAATTCACATACGACAAAAACAGCAGATTTTCTACCTCTGTTTTTTCTTCCATTGCTTTCCATTGTTTCTGGGAGCATAGGCGTAGGCAAAAACCTGATCCAAATAGAGGTACAGATATGTGTATTTGGAGCACTGAATAAATACTTACAGTTGTGTCGTATCCATACTGTACAATAGTGCAAAAAGCTGGAAACAGATACACAGGGCTTGTGCAGATGGCCAAGAGTGCATGCTGCGTGTACAGAAGGTGCAAACATATGTTGTGTGACAAAGTCAGCATACAAGCCTGAGCAACACCAGTGCATTAACAAACCTTAAGTACTGATGTGAGATCAGATAGAGATCACCTCCCACAATGCATAATTTTATTCATCCTTGAACAATGGTTGTTGTCACAAAGCAGCTTTACAGAATCAAAAAGAAATGCTTTGTGGAAACGCTTTCAGAAAGTGTGAGAAAATATGTATGAATCATAAATATACACAAAATAAATTTTTGAAAAAAAAAGAGTTGCCATGACATTTGTTACAGTTTTATAATTAATACTTGTCAGACTTGAAAAATATTCCTCTATTTTTAACAACAACAACTAAACTTTATAATGGTTATTGTTTACTAAAAAGAATTAATCTTATAATTCACTTCATATGTACATTTTCTGGATTGTCTGATCATGATGCAATACTATATTGATACATGATATTAGAGTATCAGAGTATCAAAGTAATAGACCAGGTTCCATAACGGCACATATCAAAAAGAATAATGAAGGTTGATATTAAACAGAGCAAAAAAAATTATTAATTATTTAATATTTTCATTTTAATTTCAATTTCATTCATTCTGTTTTTTCGAGGTGATTTTACTACATATTTTACTATATACAAACTAAGACATGCAAACCAACACCAAGTGCGAGAGAAACCGAGAGGAAGAATAAACTATTAGTACAATAATTATCTGACAAAAATAATCATAGAAATGCTAACAAATACAGTTAGTAAATAAAACCGTGTAGTTGCGTGTATGTGTTTGTTCATCAGAGAGAGAATGAGAGAGAGAAGGATGGGTTTACCTTTAAATCTTAGCAGTCATTCAGTCAGACTATCATGCAGCAGCAGCACAATCATGTTTCTCTGAGTTACATTTACATTTAAAGTTGCAACAACTTTCTAAAATATTTTTTGTTGCTTCATTTGCAGTATTTAGTTTCTGTTTTCAAAATCAAATCTAACCCTAACCCTAACCCTAGGGGTTAGTACTGTCACCTTGCACCTGAAGTGACCGGGTTCGCTTCCTGCTTCAGGTCTGTGTGCATGGGTTTGCATGTTCTCTCTGGTGGGTTTCCTTCGGGGGCTCCAGTTTCCTCCCACAGTCTAAAACCATGCGGATTAGGATAACTGCCGGTCCCAAAATGCCTGGAGTGTGTGTGTGCCTGTGCATGTGCTCTGCAATGGATTGGCACCCTGTTCAGGGTCCTGGGATAGGCTCCAGGCCCACTGCGACCCTCTATACAGGATGAAGCGGGATAGATGAAGAGTGAGTGAGAAAAGAAATAAGATTTATACAGCAACTAAAAAAAAAAAAAAAGGACTTTTAATATGAAAGTAAATTAGACAGTGTTTGGCTGTTAATTGTTATATTAACTCACTCACTCACTCATCTTCTATACTGCTGTATCCTGTATTCAGGGTCGCGGGGACCTGGAGCCTATCCCAGGAGGCTTAGGGCATGAGGCGGGGTACAAATCCATCGCAGGGCACACACACACTCACTCACACACTCACACACTCACTCACACACACTACGAGCCATTTGGGAACACCAATTAGCCTAACCTGCAGGTCTTAGGACTGTGGGAGGAAACCGGAGTACCCGGAGGAAACCCACCAAGCACAGGGAGAACATGCAAACTCCATGCACACAGAGACTGGAATCGAGGCCTGGCTGGGAATCGAACCCGGACCCTGGAGGCGCAAGGCGACAGTGCTAACCACTACACCACCGTGCCACCTGTTATATTAACCTAATTTTTAACAAAATTCATAATTTTGTATCATCAGTGGAGTAGTGGTTAGCAAAATGACCAGGGTTTGAGGTTTCGTGTCGGGTTTTCTGTGCATGACTTGTGTGCATGTTCTCCTCGTGCTTGGTGGGTTTCTCCAGGTACTCTGGTTCAATCCACAGTCCAAAGACATGCAGATTAAGCTAATTTGCCTTTCCAAATATTAGTGTACGAGTGAGTGTATGAGTGTGTACTTCTGTGCCCTGTGATTGATTGCCATTCTGTCCCGGATGTACTCAGGGATAGACTCCAGACCTCCTGCAACCCTGAATAGGAAAAGTGGTATAGTGGAATAGGACAAGTGATAAGGTGAATTAGAGAATGAGTAAATAACTGTGCATCATGTGTGTCAAACTTTAAGGTAATCTAACAATAGTGGGCTGCACATCCGGTCAGACATGGTTAGAAAAACATAGTATATGAAATACAAGAAGATGCATTAAAGAGTGATCAGTAGCATTACGATACGCATGCTTTTGGTGGAACAAGGAAATTATTAGCATTTTCCTTTAACACATTTTCAGCAAAAATGACTTACAAATCGTGCAACGCTTAGACAGAAACACAGAGCAGTATAAGCGAGACAATGGGACTAATAGCAAGCTTTAAAACGATGTGATTGGACAAGTAATGTAACCCTGCAAGACTCTGCCGTTCCTTCACTCGTCCCAGCCCCCGAAGGTTAATGCTGCAGGCTGGAGGGGACATAAATAGTCTACGTGAGCGACTTTTAATTAAATAAGCACTCCTTAAACACTCTCCTGGGTAGCACTGCTTTTGTTTGAGGATGATTGATTGAGTGCTATCTCTTTAGGCTGGGCCATTTGTTTCTCCACTCCCTTCATCGCTCTCTCTCTCTCTCTCTCTCTCTCCCATTTATGAGAGCTGTATTTCTCCTCACCCCTGATGCAGTAACGAGCCTGGAGGCCACACCTCCCCTTTTCTCCCAGCATGCTGCAGGGCAGAATGTCCTGTTTTAAACGTGAACCCAATCTTCTGCTTGCTACCATCACAGTTTTTTTTTCTCTTTCCTGAAACAGTCAAATGAAACGAGAAGATAAAATGATGAAATGATGTTATTGAGCTCCATGAAGCTGACAGACATGTGACAACTGCTGTACTGTACTGTGTGTCTGTCTGTACTGTCTGTCTGTCTGACTCATGAACCATAAGTGGAAAACGAGGAATGACATTTTCCCTTACTCCTTAATTTATTGTTTTTTTTGCTTTCCTCTTTTTATGATTGCATATTCTCTCTTTCCCACCTACTGTACTTTTTCTCACTTCCTGTTTTAAAAAATTAAACGGTTCACTCATTCCTTTCTTCAACCCCTATATCTCCATCCTAACATTAATCTCTCTTTTTGTCTGCCTTGCTTGCTCATTCACTCTTTTTTTTTTTTTTTTTTTAATACCCTCTGCCCCCACTTTCTTCTGTCTCCTCTCCTGTCCTCTCTCAAGTGATGGCCTGATAAGGTCTGATGATTTCTAGCTATGTGAGCTACGACAGCAAGGGACTTCCTCTGTGCCACAGTTTAGCTTCTCATCACAACCGGAGGGGATTGCAGGAATTCTGAAGGCAATCCTCCTTCTTTCCTTACCACCACCTCCCCATCTCCTTTTTTTTTTTTTTTTTAAAGACAAACTAAAGATAATGTCTCTCATCTTGTGGTTTGACAGTGTCAGGAAAGACAAAGAGTTACAGAGAGATTAAGAGGCAGACAGGCTCAGCAGAGAAAGTCTATCAGTCTAAAACAATATAGAGCATAAGACACTTCGTCCGGTGCATCTTTATCATCTTGGTCCATTTCTTCATCAAAATTTCTAAAGAACAGAAGAACTGCTTTTTTTTTTCTTCCTTTTTTAGCAAATTCTCAAAAGGATCAGAGTCAGGATCCTCTGACGGTTTCTTCCTTAGAATTTAAAAATAAATATATTTAAACTTACAATTGCACAGAATTAATTTGGCAGTGATGATTAATTTGTCCCTTACACGTCACCTCCACGTGTGAATAATGAGAATCTCACTGCACATGTTATGCTTCACACATTTTACATACATAAGTCCATAGTTTTATTTTCACATGGGAATTTTACAATTCATTTATTTTTACATTTTAATTTTCACGACAGGATTGTGATTTCATTTTTCACATGACGTCATTCGAGGCGAACCGACTTAACCATGTGATGCACACTGCAGTCATTCCTCTGAACATTCAGCGAGTGGGACACCTTGTGTAGGAGATGCATCCGGTTGTGGGAACTGTACAGTACACGCAACCATTCATGAGCACCACATTACAGGAACACGTCTGGGAGTTATTGCCCCATCTCTCGTACAGTCCTGACCTTTCTTCAAGCCATTTCAAAATGTTGAGATAGATTTAAGATTCAAGATTCAAAGAACTTTATTAATCAGAGAGGGAAATTACTTCAATATTAAGGGAGTTCATGGGAGGCCAGCATTTCAGACGTGAAGCAGGCAGCCTGATCATGGTTCTAGTGTACTGAGAAAACTTTCTACTTTGATGGTATCCGAGCTCTAAATAATATTACTTAAATATTAAATAAATCATCTTAAAAAGAAGTGAAAAATACAGTATATGAAAAGTGTGTGCCCACCTGAGTGGGATATTCTGATTTTAAACCAGAAGCAGCCTTTGTGTGTGTGTGTGTGTGCGTGGTCATTAAGATAATACTCTGTGCCTAGCAAAAGAGATCTGATTCAGTTTCTCCATGCCACCGAGCAGGAGCATGTGCACGGAGGTTGGAAGGGATAAAACACAGGCAGGTAAACAGACTGATAAAAAAAACAAAAAAAAAAACGAAGGGAAGCTGTGCCTGTAGAGAGGGCACGGGTGAGGACAGAGACGAGTTTAGAGAGTGGGCTGGCAGGCCCATTAAAAATGCAGCAGCAGGGAGCAGGAGCAGGATTCGCAGTAATTAGATGACAAAACGGCTGCCTCACTGGAGATGAGAGGGAGAGAGAGGGGTCACACACAATGGTTTCACCGCCGGGTAATTTGTAAGTGTCAATCACCAATGAGCCAAGGAGGGAGAGAGGGAGGAAGGGAGGAAAGAGGGGGCAGGTAGTACAGTGTGCGGCTGTACAGTATGAGAGATGCAGAGAGAAAGGCACAGGGGTATGTTTAAAATGAATGTAAAGATTAATATTACAAAAATGTATTGCTTCAGATGGAGATGGCATCAATGGTAATAAAATCAGGATTTTTATTTGTCTCAGGACTAACACGTTGTACAGTGTAATGCTAATCTCATGATCGGTATTGTGGGTGTGACCCAAAAATGTGGGAGTGGCTTACATTGTTGTTGTTGTTTTTTTTCTACCATTATGTCCCGGGAGTGAACTTTATATTTAAGCTGTAATGTTATATAAACTGTAAATTTATATGTTACAATTACATTCTGCTCCGCCCCCTTCACCCCCACCCTTACTACTGTTTGTGTAACCTGCTGCTGCTGTAACACAATAATCTATCTATCTATCTATCTATCTATCTATCTATCTATCTATCTATTTATCGATCTATCTATCTATCTATCGATCTATCTAAAATATAAACTCAGCTACTTTATTATTGGTCACAACTAGATATGGGCATGATTTATTAATAATATGTTGTGTTCTCCCCATTCTTGGTGGGTTTCCTCCGGGGTATTCTGGTTTCCTCCCACAGTCCAAAGACCTGCAGATTAGGCTAACTGGCATTCTTGAATTGCCCGTATTGTGTGAGTATGTGTGTGAGTGTGCCCTGCGATTGATTGGCACCATGTCTAGGGTGTACCCCGCCTCGTGCCCTAAGTCTCCTGGGATAGGGCTCCAGACCCCCTGCGACCCTGAATACAGAACAATTGCGTTGTTTCTGTTCACCAAAAGATAAATACTGTGAGCATTAGATTCCTTCAATCTATGGTGACCTTGACCAGGGATGAATGAAGATTTCTGCACATTCCTTAAGTTTCTTAGAGCTTCATATACAGTATGCTCACTTCCCAGGGCATCCATGAACGTAAAAACATTTAATATTATCTATTAGTGTTTTCAGATTTGTTTTTTCCTTTGACTGTGTTAAGTTTTGCATACTTCCCAATCTCTCTCTCTCTTTGTTACCTTGAGCTCCTCCTCATTCGCTATATGGCAGTACTTCTTATGGTGCACCGCAGGTTTATAAAACTGAACATTTTTGTTTCATGGCTTTCTGTAGAACACATGAATGTCTCATGCTCTTTGATGTATTAGTGTAGAATTCATCCTAGGACTTCTATACATCTTTATATACCTCTGTCAATAAACCTAAGGACATTCCAACACGCCATTATGGGTGGGTGTCTGAATGTGTATCTTTTGATCAGCAAGCAATCAGAAAGCAATCAGAAATGTTGAAGCACAGCGTCCTGATCTCTACATTTCTGCCTAACTAATAACCAAACAACAACTACAAAAAAACAAAACAAAAATCAAAATAGTTATCCTATTCGTACAGTATATACTGTATAATTGCATGTTGTTACATCTTAATAATGCAGGGTGATTATGTATCAGTATTAGTGCTATTTATTTTTTGACTGTAATTCTATTAAGAATATCCTAAAAAGGCATAATAATACTAAT
Source organism: Clariallabes teugelsi (assembly GCA_030014215.1). NCBI lineage: Eukaryota > Metazoa > Chordata > Actinopteri > Siluriformes > Clariidae > Clariallabes > Clariallabes teugelsi. The sequence continues at coordinate 19,273,009 of JAQMYG010000011.1, forward strand.
AATATTTCAACCAATGGAAAAATAGGACAATATAGACATATATTTCTGTGGCTGTGACATATATTTCTGTGACACAGGTACTAGGATGATAATAAAGTGGAAATAGATGCAGTAGTCTCTTACCTAAAACATTATCAAAGCCCTTGAAGACTGAAGATTTGCTTTATAATGAATTAATCCTTTTCCACAATTGAGTGTGTGACAACATCTTTGCAAATATTAACCCTTGTTAAAAGGCATTATTAAAACATAGAAGAGTATAAATGGCTATGATCTATTGATACTGTGTAAGAGTCTCTGCATAAGACAGATGTGTGTGTGTGTGTGTGTGTGTGTGTGAGCTAACTGCCTTGTCTGTCCATGTTCAGGCAAGTGTTCTAACACCTACCACTTCCTCCACTTCTGTGTCTAGCCCTTTTGACACATTGACACCACTTTACCTTTTGTATGTTCATTATGATCCTGTGTAGTGCTGATGCATAAAGTTTTTCTTCTTGTTGTTCTTTCCCTAGTTTTTCCCATTTAAAAGCAGAATATTCACCTAATATGACATGACTCGATCTGCCACCTCTACACTGTGGAAGCAGAATGCGAAATTGAGAGCAAAGCTTTTTTATAATCTTTTGTCTCCACTACTGGTTATCATATGTGACTGTGTAACATACAGTGACTGGCTGTTATCTGTCACATAAAATAGCGGTCCTGTGGGTAGCATTTCTGCCTTTCGAGCAGGTGACCTGCATTCAATTCCTGTCCAATGCAGTTTGTAAGGCTCTTTGGACAAATAAGGAAAGCAACTGCTTTTTTTTTTTAGTTTGCCATCTTGCATGTTTAAAATACAGCTTTCGATGTTACAGAGGTTTTGTTTCTTTTGTTCCAGCTTTACCCCTTTACACTGGAGACTCCATTCAAAAATGTTAAATAAATCTCCTTATAAAAGACTTCATCACGTTGTTGAGTGTTTAGTGCAGTGTTCGCTACCCAAGTCCCTTCATAATAACTGAACTACAAAAATCATCCCAGCTGGAACGCTAACAGTGTATGACCATTGTTGATGATGTCCACTGTATGGACAATGATGTTTTTCAAAGTTGGAATGACTTATGGTGATATAATGCCGTTGATGAATAAAATGAATAAGAGACCCAAAAGCAACATTGCACATACAGTACCGCCTCAAAACAATGAAAACAAAAAAACATTTTTGTCTACATCCATTGCCTTTTAAGTTTCTAACAGGGTTAGGAATTCTAATTGGAGATCGGGATGGACACATCTTACCACTTACCACTTACAGAACATGTACAGTATCTCATTTGTGTCCATCGTGTGTTTGCTCGTGTGCCCTGCGATTGATTGCTACCCTGTCCAGAGTGTACCCCGCCTTGTGCCCATAGTCTCCTGGGATAAGCTCCAGGCCCCCAGCGACCCTGACCAGGACAATATAAATGAAAATCTTTTTGGCTGCTTTTACATTTAGATTTTTTAGTAAATTGCTGTTTTGTGATATTTATCGTAGCTCTCGTTGTTACAGTATGTACTCGCATGTAATAGCATCAACAGCATGTTTTTCATTGGTCCAGTGTTAAGCATGTCATGGTCTAACCACAGCAACTGGAGCTTGAGTGCTGCTCAGACCATAGGTTTGGTGTTAATATTGTTTTAAAGTTATTTTTACAGCATTGTGTTAGACGCATTTATTCGTCATTGTTCCAACATTATTTCCATATCACCAAAAATTCCTGCAAGATCCGCTGTGAGATCTCCTGTTATAGAAAATAAATCAAATTCAATAAAAATTATTTTTTTTATTCATTAAAAGTTCATTTGTCACATCCACATCCATACAAAGTACGATGTGCAGTGAAATGATTACATGACTGCCAGTAACAACAGTAACAAAAAAAAATCACATGAAAGTTTATGGTGTTAAATCACTAACGTTTGCAAATAGAAAAATGCACAAAAAATTAAGTGCATATAAAATAAGAATAAAAATAAAAAGTGAAAATATAAATAAGACTAAAAGGAATAAAATATACAAAAAGTAAAATAAATATGTGTAAGTGAAAATATAAAGTAGAAATATGTTAAG
>JAQMYG010000011.1:19279700-19297683 GCA_030014215.1 Clariallabes teugelsi
GTGACAAAAGACTGCAGCTCAGTAGACCGGGGAACTGGACCTTTCTCCCCGAGACCGTGTCTGCCCAGATGTTACAAATGTCAAAAATAAAAACAGATCTTTTTATCTGTCTTTATTGATATATAGCAACCAAGAAACACTTTAGGGAAAAGCAAGAAGAAAAAAATCCTACAATGAACTGGTTACATACACTACCAGTCAAAGGTTTGGACACACTTTCTAATTCCATGGTATTTTCTGATTTTTATTTCTTTCTATATTGTAAAACAATTCTAAAGGCATTTAAAACATGCATCAGTGATATTGAGACATGTCTGCTATTTATACTCTGTAAAGCGTTCATAACGGCTCTAATCTGATATGCTCTTAATTGGTGATTTCTGAGGCTGGTAAATGAACTTCTCCTCTTTAACCAAACATTCAAACTCCTGTCCATCAATGAAGTGGTTCTGATTAAACCTAAATAAAGATTAGCTGTTTCTATAGGATTTTCTTGACACCAGCTTGGTTTCATTTGACAGCTTAAGCTATGGTCCACAAAGAACATGTATAGGATCTCACTGTTCAAAGGTAGGGGTACAAAAGAATTTTCAAAACATCAGCTGTACCAATGAACACCTTGAAGGTTATCAACATGTGGATGAAAAGGGTTATAAGTCAATTTTGCATACAGCAACAATCTCATGTATTCTTCACATGTCTGGGCTGTGGGTAAGGTGACGAGACAGAGGCGCTTTCTCAGTAAAAACACAAACTAAGTAACCCTAAATCTGTTAAAATGTGTTATGGTCTGATGAAACCAAGGTATAATGTTCATCCAAATATCAATTATCTTTATCCCTTTGCCTGTGGAGGGCCAACAGCTTACTTCAGGGAACTTAGATCACAAGGTGGGGTACACTGTGGATGTACAGGCACAACAAGCACACACACTCTTGCCCCCATTCCAGGCAATTTGGAAACCCCTACATAGCATGTCTCTGGACTGTGGGAGGAAACAGACGTACCCAGAAGAAACCCACCAAGTGCACAGACAGATAAGAGGCAAGATTTAAACCTCCAACCCTGGAGCTCTGAGGCAACACTGCTAAACACTAAGCCACCAAATGGATATTCTAGAAGATTTGTTTAATATAAAAACCAAACAACACTATACCTACACTGAAGCATGGTGATGGCTGCATCAGTTTATAGTCCAGACAGAGGGAACCTTGGGAACCTATTTTGGCACAACATTTGGCAGGGCTTTTTGGAAGATGAAGAAAGAAAAATGCCTTCCTGCAAAATAAGGACAAATCCAAGTCAACAAAGTAATGCCTTTAGAAGAAGAAAAAGATCAGCATTTTGGAATGGCCTAGATCTAAATCTTATCAAAATCTGATAAATCTGTTTAAAATCTGTTAAATTTGTTAGAACGTACTGAAAGGAAATGTGTAACAAGCAAAAGGTGTATTAACAAACTAGCCTATTAGTTACAGGGTGTGCACACTAGTGCAACCAGGTTATTGTAAAATCCACATCAAACATTTCTGATTCTCTTCTTTTATATTTAGTTGATTGCTATATCTGATAGAAGGATGGAAAATATCTGATGTGATCAACACATGCAATTTTAACATAGGTTAGTTGTACTGTAGCTGCTCTAGAAAAATAAAACAACAACAAGCCCAGATCCATATAAACACAAGGTTCTGGTTACTGTAGTAACTGCAACAGAGACATATGAACTGATTCATCACCTACTCCAAATGTATATGAAAAGATGCTTTGAATGCTCTACACCTACTCATACAAACAAGCATGGGGATCATAAGAATGGCTTCCCTGAGTGTTCTAGAGCCATAATAACAATATTCTCTTTGTTCTAAACCACTATTAAGAGAAACTCTATCTAATTCTAATGACGCTGCGTTACTATGACGAGAATCCACAGCTGCTTTAGATCTTTAAGATGGAAAGTATGGAAAGCTGCTCTAGATCTATATCAATAGACGTGGCTATTTTAGATCCACAAGAAAAGATGCTCTGGCTGTTGAAGATTAATGAGAACAAATAAAATGTTTAAAATTTATAACAAGTGCACTGGCTGTTTTAGATCCTTCAGAGTAGATGCTCTTCTCTAGATTCTTTACAAATATACGCTCTACTTTGCTCTAGATTTATAAGTATTATAAGTACGGATGCTGTAACTGCTCTAGATTTGTATGAACTGTCCATTTAGTATTCAGAAGAACGGATATCATACACTATATTACCAAAAGTATTCGCTCGCCTGCCTTCACATTCATATGAAATTGAGTAACATCCAATTCTTAATCCATAGGGTTTAATATGATGTTGGCCCACCCTTCACAGGTATAACAGCTTCAACTCTCCCGGGGGTGGCTTTCCACAAGGTTTAGGAGTCTTTTACCATTTATACAGAAGTGCATTTATATGGAGCTGAGAAGGCCTGGCCGAGAAGGCTCCTGAGATCAGGGTTCTGTGCAGGCCAGTCAAGTTCTTCCACACCAAACTCGCTCATCCATGTCTTTATGGACCTTGCTTTGTGTGTGCAGTCATGTTGGGTGCATGAAATTTTCAAAAATGTCTTGGTATGCTGAAGCATTAAGAATTCCTTTCACTGGAACTAAGGGGCCGAGCCCAACTTCTGAAAAACAACCCCACATCATAATTCCCCCTCCACCAAACTTTACACTTGGCCAATGCAATCAGACAAGTATTGTCCTCTTGGCAACCGCCAAACCCAAACTCACTCCAGAGAACATGTCTCCACTGCTCTAGAGTCCAGTGACGGCGTGTTTTACGCCACTGCATCCGATGCTTTGCATTGCACTTGGTGATGTAAGACTTGGATGCATGAAAACTCATTCCATGAAGCTCTCTATGCACTGTTCTTGAGCTATTCTAAAGTTCACATAAAGTTTGGTGGTCTGTAGCTTTTGAGTCTGCAGAAGGTTTCAGCATCCGTTGACCCCGCTCTGTGATTTTACACGCCCTATCACTTCGCGGCTGAGTTGTTGCCGTTCCCAATCGCTTCCACTTTATTCCTCAGTTGACTGTGGAATATTTAGTAGCGAGAAAATTTCATGCCTGGACGTATTGCACTGGTGGCATCCACACTACCATGCTGGAATTTACTCTTCTGAGAGCGACCCATTCCTTCACAAATGTTTGTATAAGCGGCCTGCATGCCTAGGTGCTTGATTTAACTAGGATTGCTGCTCATAAGATCAGAGCCACTAGCTTCTCTGTAGTCATAATGGCCAATAATCTATCTACTCACTATGCAGGACAGTGGCTCTAGCCTGACGAGAGCTATATAAACACATTCTCCAACTGCTCTGGACAGTATATTTATAAGAAATGCTATGGCTGCTCTATATCCAGCATTGTTATATGCCTGCAAAATCTGAGAGTCTGTGCCTCAATATCTTGAAGCTTTAACTTTTCTTGTTGCACCTGAATAGATGGTTTAGCTGCTGTCTTGAACCTGCTACTGCTCTGTAAATAAGAGTAGACGCTCTAGCTAATCCAGATCCTAGGTCTTTTGCTATATCTAGATATTCAAGATCCATTAGTAACTGGAAAAATAATAACATATTGTACATCATTTGAGATTTACTTGGATGCCAATAGCACTCTCACAAGCAACTGAACTTTAGATAATAATAATAATAATCATAATAATAAGAATAATAATACAATCTGATAAAACACCCCATTGTGCAAAAGTCTGACTCACAAATTATTGAACAAACAAAGACTAATAACTCACAAGGCTGCTCGGGAATATCATGTAAGATCCTCCAAAATGGAAACAAAACCGTCAAACAAACAAATATGTTCCGCACAGTGGGATATGTGTTTTTTCCCTCCCCTTGTCAACAACACTCTCACATACACAAACACACTCCAGCATGCCAAAGGCAAAGGAGGGTGGAGGGGTGGTGGTGAAAGGTACTAACAAACTCAGCAGCCAACAAGACAGGAGGAAGAAAAATGGTGCCCCCTAATGGCTGATATGGGAAGTTGTTTAGGGGAAGTGAGCTCCAGATACAAGTCTTTAGCTTGATTGTGCGTGTGAGGTCACAAGAGGGTAAATGGGGAAAAGCTATGTTTGAAATTCAGGAAAAGGGTGTATATAATTCATCATTCCAAAGATGTTTCACTATACACATTATTTCTTTGTGAATGAGACTATATGGAAATTATTATATAATATTTCATATTAGATATTAACAGGTGTTGGAGAAAAAGAATTCACAGAGCTGACACACAAAATACAGGTTTGAGTGTTAATTATTATGAAATAAATAAACAGAAAGCAAGTGATGTATGACTGACCAAAAGGATAATGCATGTGTGTGCGTGTGTGTGTGTGAGCATCAACGTTTAATCTATCTAGCAAATCTAACCTGCACCACCGCTTCCCACCCCCCACAAGTTTCCTTCACACATACCTACACACACCTACACCTACACACACACACACACACACACACACACGAACACACACAATGAAGACTAGTGTGTGTGTGTGTGTGTGTGTGCGTGTGCTGGTTTTCGGGTCATTAGGTTCTCTGGAGCACAGCAATATGGTGCCATCAATCCTGGCAGCTCGGCGCCGCCATCGATACGGAGGGAGAAAGAGAAGAAATCCAACCACATAAACACGACAAACGGCCACCATAAACACACACACACACACTCTCTCTCTATCCCTCTCTCTCACCTTCCTTCCCATCATCTTTCTCTCTTTCTGCTTTCCAATATAACCATCCAAAACATTCTCATTTGCTACAGTCTATCCCTTTTTTTCTCTAACATCTCTACACCTGCTCCTTCTGTTTTTTTTTTAATTTTGTATGCATTCTCTCTCTTTTTCATCCATCTATCCCTCCATCCAGGGTAACCATTCATTTTCCTTTTTCCCTACACAACCTATTCCACATTTCATGTCCTGGAGGTGTTCTGTCTCTTTTATATATCTAGCATCATCATCACGGATATTCTTCCTCCTTTTCCCCATCTTCCCCATATTTTCTCCACCATCTTCTTTGCTTCCAACATCACCACCCACTACTGTTTCGCTTTTGGCCTTCTCTTTTTATTCAGTTCCCATATACACAACTTTATCATCATTTTTTAAATTAATTTCTTGGACTTTCATACTGCCTCTGTTTTCCCTTTTTTAATGTCTCTCAGTTGACTAATAAACCCGCCTATGGCGTGTGAACACTTTTTGAGTATGACCACCTTGTCTGATCTGCTACACCATCCAGATAAACACACACACATCCACACCTACGTTAAAACCTCTCAATAATTAGTTAAGTGTCACTGAGTGGTTCCCTTCCAACTTGAACTTCGCCTGAGTGCCTCATTCAGTGCGACCCATTTGCTAAAACACATACATTATCTAACTGTAAAAACAATAAAATTCAATTATTCTGCACTTCTGGGACCCCCCTCTGTCCATGTACCCAGTGGCAACAGTGCCACCTGGTGCTTGTTAATGGAATCAGCATCAGCATTTGCTTGAGGAAATAAATCACTAACTAGTTGATGGAAATGTGAAAAGAACTGATCTCAGACAAGACTTCCTAAGGGTCACATTTTGAAGGAAAAAAACACAAGAAAACAGTTTTAGCATTTTGCCTACATTAAGGATTAACACATTTCTGTAAAAACGTTTTAGGCCATAAATACCACCAAAGAAAAGAACAGAAAGTGAAAGTGTGATACTGTGGTTTCCAAGTATTTAACATTTGCTTGGCCTTAGAAACTGTACAACAGTTGATCTGATAGGTTCAGTTATGTAACGGTCCTTGCTTACTAAGACGTGGATAAGCAGCAGGAGATTAAAAATTGTTACAAGAAACAGAAGACAAAAACTGAACACATGAACATAAATGAAAATGCTCCATAATTTAATGATGCAGTATAATATTAGGAAAGCATAGCCAAAATGCAAGCATTTTACCATTATGCTCAAATTCCTGTGCAGTATTTGTCTCTTCATACAGATCTAGCTACATGAAAATATGACTTTTAATAGCTGCTATACCCAAGTTTGGCTCAAGATCGCACAAGAGGAGGAAATCTCTTGTAATAGCTTTTTTCCCCATTATTCTACAAGCAACAAGTCAGACAGCAATATACAAGGGGTTTTTAAGGCTGTGCATGGTTCTATTTGATGGCAAGGTGGTTAGCATTTCACCTTGCACCTCCAGGGTCTGAGCTCGCTTCCCACATTGTGTCTGTGTGCATGGAGTTTGCATGTTCTCCCCGTGCTGGTGGGTTTTCTCCGGGTACTTCCTCCCACAGTCCAAAGACATACAAATTGGCTAACTAGCGTTCCCAAATTGCCCATAGTGTGTGAATGTTGACCTACCACGGTCGTAAAAATGGGAATAAATACAATGATTTGTATTTAAACCCCAGATTATAAACCCCTATTATTATCTTTTGATTATTGTCACTTTAATTTTTGTATCACTTTCAAACATATTTTTCCAATGTAAAGTTTGTGTCTTTTTAGCGGAGCAAGGTGAAAATCAGACCTCTTGATTTCTTGATTCTTGGAGGCATATTGAATTTAAAACTACAGTTCCTGCAATGTAATTGAATGATGGTACGGATTAAGATTAATTAACTAAATAGCAAATTGGATTTTAATGTGTTATTAATGGGAGTGTTATATCACTAGATCAGGGTGTCACTACATGTGCATCAGAAACATCTACTTTATTTAGCATCAAAAGAAGTTTATTTAGAGTCTCGATTGAGGTATCGTGATATTGCATTTATAACACAGGAATTTTTATATTTACTAAGCTGTGTTTGATGTAAGACTTGGAGAGAAAAGGGGTGGAGCATCATTCTGCAATGAATACAATGATTGTAAATAATATATATTTCACAGACTACATATCTTACAGAATGTTTAATAAGGAGCAGATGGTTTGGTTCTTTTTATGGTTCTTTGGAGGTCTCTGTTTTGGAGTTTACTGAGAGCCCTAGTCTGAAATGCATCCAGTAGTACAGTACTACCTGGAGCCTGATACTGCTTTTATACAACAGTTATGCAAACACCAGTTATTATCAACAGTCATGTTACTCATGTACCAACACATAACTTTCCACAACTGGCGGAACTAACTAACTGTGACTGGTGGAGCTAGCAACCGACAATTAAATATCAGCTCTGTTAACGTCTTGGTTGAATCTCAAATAGTGTTAAATGGAAACATAGTGTGTACAATCCACTGTCACACACACCAGGTAGGGCCCTTAATCAGACGTTGGAGATTGTGTGTTAGAAGCTAGTTTCCTTTTCAGCCGTAAATAAAAGAACACTGATAGTTAAGACGCAATTCAGAATGACTTAGAAGCAATTTTTGAGGAGTAATGTTTGTATCTGACATACTGTAATGTTATCAGATATGTTTTCTTGCTGAAAGTGCTTCTGTGACTGGTTTTAAATGTGTCTTTTGGCAGGCAGTTGCTCTCTCCTCAGTACTGTGGACTGTACAGGCCTACTTTCACCCAAGTTGCGAACAAGAGTTGTTGTATTTAATGACTGAAGAACTTGTTGGATGTGGAGCGATACATACAGTTAAACGTCGCAGTGCTGTTACTTTCCATTATCACCAATTACAAAATAAGATTCAAGATTCAAGATTCAAAGATCTTTATTAATCCCAGAGGGAAATTGCTTTGTCTTGGTCATACAGTTGCATTGATTAATTAAAAAAAAAAAAAACTTGAGACAAGGAAAAGTAAAATTCAAGAAATAAAAATTAAAAGAAAAATATAATAAATAGAAGCAAAAATAGAATTAAATATAGCACACTTTTTACATATTGCACTAAAAATATAATCTGTATACTGATATTGCACTTGAAATGTAGTATAAGTGAATAGAAAATAATATTGCACAAATGTACTGATAAGATATTGCACTTGGACTTGGAACTTATTTTGAGTCCAAGATTGCTCATTCAATCAGACTGCTCAGTTGGAACTAACTATTGTATAATGATATTTTAAAATAATGACAATCATAAAAAGAATTATTTATTTTATGCTATGAAATTGCTATACAACATTCAGTTTTTAGTATGAAGCCGTTATTTTTCAAAACCTGCTCAATTCGACAAGACATAATGTCAAAAAATACGTCTGCTGTACTCTGTGGTCACTTGCTCAATCCATGCCTGCTTAATTGCTTTCTGAAGATCATGTACAGAAGACATTTTTTTTTTACTGCTACTGCCTTCTTCACCACACTGAATAGCGGCATTCCTCAGGGCTGTGTGTTCTGACCACTGCTGTTTACGCTGCTGACTGATGAGATGACTGTGCAGCTCCAATCACATCATCTTGTTTGCTGACAAAACTACAGTGCTGGGTCTAATCATTAACACTGATGAGTCAGTTGCTGGCAGAATGGTGTATAGACAACAATCAACCTCTAATGTCAATAAAGTCAAAGAGATGTTTGCTGACTTTAGGAGGATCTGCGTAGATCAGTCAATCACTTGCACATGAACGAAGAGACTTGGGTAAAGGTCAAACACTTCTTGGTGTTGACATCACAAGAGACCTCTTCTGGACTCTCCTTCTATAGGGAGACAACAGACAGCATCATGGTCAGTCATCTCACTGCACAGTATGGGAAATGCCAATGAACACACACCTGCAAATTATAAAGCTGCAATTGGACCCTTATGTTATTATGATTGTGTTTTGCTGTTATCTTTCACCCAATATTCCTTTCAACTCAAGTATGGGGTGAGTCAAAAATTATCTGCACTCCGGTTATAAAATGTCAGCACTTTCCGTTTAAGGTTATTGTCTCCCCAGTCACTGCTGTGCAGGTTTGAATGTGTTATATCAGTGCAGTTGTGACTATGGTGTGAGCAAAAATGGATGCCACACTTGTGATTTGCATGACAAAAGAGCAGCATGCAGTGTTTTTGTGTGGTCTGAGGGTGTACATGGCACTATTATTTATCAAAAGAGCCCAGGATGAAGAAAGTGTTTTGTCACAAAATAGTGTCAATGCAGATAGAGGAGGTGACACAAGTGTTAGCCATCAAGAAGGAGCCGGACACCAGTCCACATCCATTGGTGGTGACAAACGTCTGCACACCTCTGCCCAGGTTTTGAGGTGTTAAAACATCCACCCTATAGTCCTGATCTTCTAATTTTTGACTCACTCTCATAGTTTTCCTCCACACAACATTGTTTTGTTGTCTTGTATATTTAGTCCCATGATTTCCACACATGAATTGCCATCCACATTGCGCACCATAATCAAAGGTGGTCGAACAAAATTTTGCTTAATCAAGTCACACAATAGCTAAATGAAGTCTACGGGTGGCGCCGGTCTTGGAAGTGTATGTTTCGTGACAAAACTGCATCCTCAACCCATCAGAAACTCAGCTCACCCAGTGAAGAAGAAACCCTTCATCACATGGCAGAGAAACTGACCTCCATGTTTGTACACATTGCACACAGAGTGAAAATAGAGCTTTTTTTTAAGTTCAGAGAAAAGTCTTCACTCTTTAGCAAGGTCAAGGAGAATTTCATGTGGACCAGAGAGCTGGCTGGAGATGCTTTATACTAGTCTGCTATGACACAAAAGATTAAGAACTTGTGACTTGCAGTCTGCCCTGCAAATTTGAACTTAACTCAACTAAGGTGAAATGCTTACAGAAAGAGTCCACTGTTCATTCCATAAGGACATGAAAGACATTTGATGCATTGCTGCAATAATATGCACTCACCAACCTAAAACTTTGTAGGCCCCCTATGTCATTTGCAAGTGGTTTTATACCGGACATATATAGTTTATGCCCATTCGTAATAGATTGTAGAGTCCAAAAATATGCCAAATACCTTGTTTAGTACTGATGTGAACAGCTTTGAATTTCTAAAAAACATTCATGAGCATATCTCTCATACAGGGATGGCGAAGATGTCCAATCCTTTTAATCAATTTTAATGCAATGTACTTTTAAATGGTATGCTCTAACAGATACTACACAGTGTATGGTGATGTGCATGTGAGAAATCACATGCATGATCATTCATTATAAATCGTGAGGTGTAGTAGGGACTTCGTAGGTAAATAGTGACAACATACAGTTTGCCATGAGTTTGGCATGGTTTGTAATGGACTTGCAGGTGACATCTCAATCGGTAATGTAGGTGATTTAAAGCATATAATGCGACCAAATCGAACGACCAAAAAAGAAACGTCAAGAATTTCAATCCGCCATGCTCCGGGAATATGATAAAGGCCCCAGACTCATCATCCATTCTATGTCAGTTTAGAAAATGATTTAATTTTCTTTATCAACATCAAGTATTTTGGCTATTATTCAAGGAGTAGCCACCCATACCTCCAGGGTTCTGGGTTCAATCCTGAACTCAGATTGACATACATGTAGGGTTTTGCCCGTTCTCTCCCACTGTCCAAACCCCACCAGGTACAGTGCTGTGAAAAAGTATTTTTTGCATATTTGTAACGCTTAAACGGTTCAGATCATTAAACAAATTTTAATATTACACCTACCTGGCCTTATTAGGCCATAAAGCCATTTCTAAGGCTTTGAGACTCGAACGAACCACGGTGACAACGATTATACACAAATGTTTACACGGTTTGTGACTCAAGCTCAAACTCTAGTCTTGTGATAGAATGCTGTCTATTTTGCACTGGAATGGGCTCATTGCAACCCTAACCAGAATAAAGCAGTTATTGAAACATTAATATAACCTATTCTGCATGTCTGACCATCTAAACCCACTATAACTTCACTTTACCTTGAAATTTAATTAGAAAAGTGTGTGAATTCATTTAAAACCTTATGCCTGAAGCATTTTCCATGAGGCATTCAAAATATACGATTTCGTTAAACTCACATTCGCAGGAAGTGCCATCATCCAGCCTTTATAACGTTCATGAGAAGCAGAAAAATAACCTTTTTTTCCTCTCCCCCCTTTCTGTTACTTTATGCTCACTGATATGGTCATACTGACTGACAAGGTCAGTTTGAAAACACAACCCTGTTGAAAGCAAATTATTAATTAAGAAATAATTTATTCTAATGTACCAGATGCCAATTAATTACATCTTGTGTATTTGCTAATTATATGCAAATAAAAACCCAGCACTCTTACTAATCCAAGAGCAACTGCTGCCTGTAATGGGCATGTTTCATTTTCACGAGCTAAATGGCATCCCCCAATATGGAAGCACCCTGAATACAGGAACATTTTCAGAGACTTTTACAGATTTATCATGATTTTACGATATTTGCTTTTATTATAAGTTAGGACAAATCAGTGAATGACATCATGAGGGTACAGTGTAGAAATACTTTTACTAAAATGGGTGATTTGTTTCAAGATACAAACTATATACAAATAACCACTGTTCATAGTTTAAATACAAATAAAAAACAAATCAAGCCAATCTACGTACTGTGTTGAAGCAGGTTGTTTCTTTTTTATCTAACCCAATAAAAGGATGTACAGTAGGTCCTGTCATCCCTGTCTCTCAGAAAAAAATGGCTAAAACTGAAAGCTTTTTAATAAAAAAAAAAAAAATCATATTTACAATATGATAAAAGTTGTGCACTTCAGCGCACTTTAAATAAAATGTCAGAACCATTCAACAAACAACTGGATGTCAAATATCATAACCTGCATCTTCATTATTGATCTGAGAACAATGTAAAACACAAATAAATAAACGAACATAAAAACCATAGAGAACACTTTCAGGTTAAAATCAGGCCTACTGACAGAGAGAGAGAGAGAGAGAGAAAGAGAGAGAGCGAGAGAGAATCAGCATGTTGTTTATCAAACCAAAAAAGGCGGAGTAAATCTGGATAAGTATCGGGTTCCACATTACAGGCACTGGAAATCCAGACTGACTTAGAATCAGTGTTTATGGAAGTAGTTAATAGTTTAGTTTGAGGTGAGCTGGGATGAAGAGCTGCTGCTGCCTGAACTCTTGGCGCTCTTCTGCCCCCTGGTGGCGCTCGCCTGCCTTGGAACTCGCTGCTCTCGTTTCTCTGCATGACCAGTCCCGGATTTACTGCGCACTGACAACACAGAAACACACATTAAAATATTTTTCTTTGTCATGTTTGATTTATGTAAAGATGAAGCATGTTTATTGGCTGACTATTTTCTCATAGGTGAAGATGGTAAACATTTTTTTTGGGGGGGGGGAAAAAAAAAAAAAAAAAAAAAAAAATTTCAGTAAACCATGATGCAGGATGACTAGTTTAGCACTGAAGACCAAGCATGAACACAGAGCTGTAATAAATAATCTAATGCTGTAATTATTGCAATATATTGATCAACATGCTTACATGCAGTCATTGTACATGTGGTTGGTGTTGCTGGTGCCCAAATACAGTGAACCAAATCAAACACATTTAACCAATGAAGAACCAACATTAATTAACAGAGACAATTTCAGGAAACAGAAGAACACAAAACAACAACATTAGATGTTCTGAATCATGCACCAAGAGCTGAGATGTGATGAATGAAATGGTAAAAACAAAGAAAGTGGAGCATGAAGTGTTTGGGGGGGGGCGACTCAAGTCAAGGCCATCTAAGAATGTGAGCGCAGACAAAGAGTGAGGCGGTGCAAGAGAACCAATGTATCAAAGAACACAAAGAGGTAACGAGAGCGAGGGTACAGAAAGGATAAAGGGGAGGAAAACCTTGAGAGACAGGAGAGCTCTGTTCCCCAGAGCTGTTGACCACTATCTTAGCCCCGGCCCTTTGAGGGTGGGCTGCAGGGCCAGAGGGCGGGGCCTGAGGGGTTGCTTTTTTAGCACTTTTGTCTGGGACCTTAGAGTCCTCTTCTTCATGGTGTTTACATACACACACAGACAGAGACACGCACGCGCACACACACACACACGTACAGGCGTACACACACATGAAACAATAAGACAAGAGGAGATAGGAGTAGGTATTAAAAGGAAAGGAATGGAAAGTACAGATTGCTAAAAAGAACTGACCGTTCATTTATTGCCTTAATAAAGATTTGTATCACATTCCACTGTTGCTATCAACTGACATGGGATTTTGGAACAGCTAATTCTGAAACTGCAGTATTTAAGCTAATGTCCGTCAACAGTGACCAGTCTTTCTCGCTTTGAGAATGCTCTACAGCAGCGTCTAAGTGAAACTGAGTGCTCAGGTCCAGCAGCCAGTCTGTATTAGTGTGTGTCAGCTGGCATGTGATACTTTAAATGAGTGGAGTGATTAAATAGTGCTGTTCTTTTGTACACCACAGGCCATTACAGAATTTATTCTGCTCAGTTTCAAACCTTTTATTTGAACTTGATTTAGTCTGCAAAATAACAGTGTATTCTGTGATCTGAATTCCTCCAGGAATCAAAAGGCATTACCATGAGAGTAGGATTACCGTGCACATCTCTACACTTCATTTAGAGTTATAAAGTGACAACATTCCATTAAAGCAGTAATATTTTTTCCAATGGCTTTCCCAGAAAACTCCTATACAGCACACAGCTGCCTGTAGAATGGACTTAATCTAGTTTGAAATATTGTCTGAATATAAAAGACTATTATGCTGGCTTTCTTACTGACTTCGACACTGTTTGGGCCGCAGCCTTGACCAGTCATCATCCCCCGGCAGCGACTAATGCATGCATCTATAGCACATTTCATACCTAAACACTTACTGTTTGTACACTAAACGGAAACAAAAATGACAAACAGTATTATTATTATTATTATATTTTATACATTTACAAAATCCTAAGTGAAGCAGCCTAATGGACATTTCATAGTTTTGATCATACTGTAGGTGGAGTTTCCAGGAAGGCAGGAGAGGCATTGCCCCCAAGTGGCTAAAATATGGCACTACAACAAGTCCAAAATAGGTCAAATTAAGGCATTTCTTGTTTATACATTAGGGCTGGGTTACCGGACACATTAACACTTACAATTCTTTAATATGTTTAAAAACAACATTAATTAAGTTAATTGAGTGTCCCTCCTTTCTCATTGAAGTTGTAACCATAATTGTCAGTGTAAGGTGTTCCTGTGTGTGGTATTCCCACCAGGACATTCAGCATGTTGACTTCAGTTCATCAGTTTATTTTATTTATTCTTTTTCGGGCATTGAAGTTTAAAAACCGCAATGCAGGAAAATAAAATGATTTTATGAAATACATTTTATTAAATTCTATTATATTTTGTTTACAAACAAATAAATTCTAATCACTCAGGTCATGTGCATGGCATGTTGAGAGTCATAATGTCTGATGATCCGAGTGCTCACAAATTAATTTATTACAAAACTAGAGTTATTTAACATACAGTATATCTTTTACAAGCCTACTGTGAACCTCGTGCTGAGCATTTTTTCAATTGTGTGCATGTGTGTCAGATATGTTAGTATGCATATTTTATAGTTTTTAAACACAAAAGTTTAGGTGTTAGGTGATATAAAAAGTGTTAGGTGATATAAAAAGTGTTAGGTGTTAGGTGATATAAAAAGTTCTTTGATTCTCTTCTCTGTTTTTTGGTTTTATGGCAAGCTTGTCGCTATTATCTTCTTCTACTGTATGTACAGTATATGAACAGCCGGCCATGCAGTAGTTGAAATATTTTTCCCCCTCAGAGCAAATGGCAAACTCTGCCTGTGGGTTTTGATCCATTCAGAATAAATCTCATCAAGTGTTTAAGGGAAAACTTTAGGTTGTGTGAAATTAGTGTTAATGAAATGGGAAAGTTCTGTACAAGGTTAAACCTGACTGATACCTACACACTTAATCTACATAATGTCTTTGTATTTAAAATAAAACCATTAAATATTTATGCTTAATGCGGTTTAACACAATATCTGGTTAATACTTTTAAATACAGTAATATCAAGTTTTTAATGACACTCTTATGTAAATATATTTTTATAGTCCTGTATTCAATCCTATAGTCAATATTGTAATATTTATCAGATACTGGCCTCACTTCTTAAAAACATTACTGAACATGTCAACAAATTATATCATATTGGCCAACCATGAATCTGCACTGAAATAAATACTTGCTCAGCAATTTCCTGACAGTGTAAGATGACAGAATTGATGTAATGATTCCACAATTAGATATTATTTAAATCTTAGGACAAATTATATGTATTTTTTTCAAGTGTTATTTTTTAATTTAGTTCATTTTATATTGTTTATTATTTGAGGTACAACGTTTATGTACAGTACCAATCAAAAGTTTGGATTTATTTTTCTACATTCTAGAACAATACTGGAGATTTCAAAACTATAAAATAACACACATGGAATTAAGTAATTACAACAATTAGTGATTATTTTAAGACACAAAGGTCTGCTGCATTTGCGAAACCCATCAAGCACCATGATGGAAAATGAGGAAAGACCATGGAGTTACAGAAGGTGTGTCCAAACCTTTGAGGCGTAGTGTAACTTTAACTATTGACAATATCAATTAAAACACTCTGCATTTGAAACATACTATACAAGTTTAACTTTGTTTGCTTTCTTGATTGTGGTGAACTCAGACGTCAAAAGCAGAGCTCGAATCAGGTTAGAAAACTTATGAGCGCACTCTCCGAAGCACTGGACTGACCTCTGACTTCAGTGGTAGTTGATGGGTCAGGGGCGATCGTGTCTGAAATCTTTTGACCCGCACACATTGCCTTTAGAGTCTGGAAAACAGCCAGAGGTGCCACGTTCATCTTCAGGAGGTCCACAATGATCCTACAAAACCCAACAGAAAACAACTATTGAGCTCGTTTAAGTTCCATCAGTTTTAGGCTTCTAGCATTGTGTGACGCATAGAATACACATGTTGGGCTCATTTCTGTATGAAACTATAAAGTCATTAGTGCATATCTGTAAATAAACACCTGCAATTATTTGTACAATGTTTCTGATGTCTTCTTTTAGCTCTATTAATCAGTGTATATCAGTGTAATATAGTTTATATTCTCCAGCAGCTACAAACAGTGATGATTATTTTCCTTTATCTGCATAACCTTTTGCACTTTATTCCTTACAAATCTACACATTGTGGATCCTATCTTAGCAGTATATATCATATTTTAGCCACATCCACAGACGCAGTGAATCACCAGTGATTGAATTAGGTTAAAAAACCTTCATCTATGCATATATGATGGCCATGATTCCTCTCTTTGAAATGTTTTGTCCCAAATAATAGATGCGCTTCATGAACAATATCATACTGTAATTGCATAATAAGCATCATCTTCTTCACTAGACCCAATATAGTGTACTATATGAAGGATCCGAAATGACTTCAAATGCAAACCAACATTGTATAGGTTCCCCCTGTGTTGCCAGGGAAGATCTGACTCCCCCGGGGCATGACTCAGCAAAACCACCAGGACATTACCGGCAGATCCTTCGGGCGCTGTGAGTTGCAGGGTGGAGACTCCATGGATCAGACTTGTTTGTCCGGTACATTCCATGGATGCGTAGTTAAACTGAGATCTGGGGAATTTGGAGGCCTTGAACTCGTTGCCTGCTAAGCCCCACACCTGGCAGGCTGTGATGCACTAATTGTCCTGTCACCTTTCTTATTATAGCCAGCATTGACTTTTTTTTCACAAAGTTGTGTTACATTTATTTTTCTGTACGATTGGACCAGACGGGCTGGCCGTTGCTCCCCAAAGGCATAGATGAGCCTTGGGTGCCCATCATCCTTTCACTAATTTGCTGACAAGGAATAACTTATAACCAATTGCATTAAATCAACCTGGCTGTTGTGTTAGTGTTGTGGTTGATCGGTGTATATGTATATATAATACTGAGACACACATGTCCATTTTACAGACATTTTAATCCACTATATTACTTCTGAAAGAAATGTGAGGGGGGGATTAACCCGCTTTTATCGTATAAAACTACATTTCCCATCATGCATCGCTAGGCTATAGCGGAAATGACGTTGTAACAGACGAACCCCCTCGTTCCAAAATACTCGCGCTTTGTGCGTCCAAGATGTCGGCGCCCGTGGAGGTGGTGGTGACTGCGGACTCGGCGGGGCAGCTGTGGAACTGCGCTGTTTTCGACCCTCACACCGGAACAAACCTCTTATCTTACCGGGGTGGAAACTCATCAGCTCGATCTTTAACCATCCTTAACGGAGAGTTCATCCTCGGAGCTCAACTCGGCAAGAACTTCATCAACGTGTGGGAGATCCAGAGGAAGGTGAGAGGAGATCTCCTTAACAACCCCAAAATCTCCATCAGGGGGATTAACGACACCTTATTATAGTATAGGCGTGGAGTGATGCAGTTCATTACATTTATTTACTGCATTATAGTCTAAAACTATTAAAGTGTGTGTGTGTGTGTGTGTGTGTGTGTGTGTGTGTGTGTATATATATATATATATATCATGTGCAGAACCCCAGAGACACGTGAGTTAGTAATAAACTCGGATAACTTTAATTTGAGTTTAAGTCTATAATCAGAAGTTTTATTTGTAAATAAAAGATTAAATACAGATGATGTTATCTGTAAACATACAGTCCTGCCCCTCTGCTTCCCTCTACACACCCACCTCACTCCATCAATCAGGCAAATTAGATTCAAATTAAATCACTACACTGATCACAATCAACCAAAAATCTAGTAATACTATACTATTCATTCATTCATTAATGAATTCATTAATCTCTACATTAATGCATGTGTGTATCCCAGGAAACCAGTAGAATCAGTAGCCAGTAGGGCTGTTCGATTAATTGAAATCGTATCGAAATCGTGATGTGTATATGCGTGATTTCTAAATCGCCATACAGCACGATGTTTTGTGCGCTCCTGACTTTTCCCGCAGTGTGCTATTTGAACCAATCACAACTAGGGCTGTAGCTAACGAATATTTTAGTAATCGAGTATTCTACCAAA
>JAQMYG010000011.1:19297783-19314757 GCA_030014215.1 Clariallabes teugelsi
GAGACCAAAACCTACCTCTGCTGCAGACGAGAAGTTCATTTAGAGTTATCAGCCTGAAAAATTACCAATTAACAGCACAAAACAATGGAAAAGAAAAGATATTCCGACTCACTTAAATACTTCTTGGTCCATGACTATACCAGCAGCTTGAGTAAGCTCAAACAGCTCTGTTTCTTCTGCATTGAGGACCTTTTTCTTTTTCACACTATATTTCTGCACACCGCCACTGACCGTGACACCGAGAGACGGAGAGTCTGGAGCAGTGGGCATGGAGCCAGGCTGAGTAGAATGGGAGGTCATTAGTAATCAGACACCTAAAAACAAGAAGATCAGGAGGGTTTCCATAAATCAGTTTTACATCCTGCCATTAGAGCACTCTTTAAAATTAAGTGCTTAAAAATTTATCTGACTCATCTTATTGATTGATTGATTGATTGTGAACTTAAAAGATTTGAGTTTACATAAAATAAGACATAAAATGATTGTGGGGTTGTAAAGGTACAAAATAAATATGCCACAGACATTTTGTATCTAATGACTCGCATTATTACATAAAACCGGAAATATTGCTAAAAAGTAAGTTATGTAAATTTATTAAACACACACGCACATTTTATATATAAATTGTGTTAACCAACTCAGTAGCATTTGGCGTTGACTTTGGAGAAATCACTTGTTATATTAGTTGTTGAGCTATCTAAATTGCTATTTTTTCACTGATTTATTACAAACAGCTGCAAGTTTTTTTTGTTTTTTCTTTACTTTTCAATGGGGGTTGAATAATTTCATACATTATTTATTAATGAATAATTCTGTGTACATATATTATGTGTAAATTATTTTTGCTAAATAAATATTTGAATCACTATCATATTATACATATATGAAGATCTGCCAACGATATCCTGTTTGGTCTATCTGCTACCCGATATAACATTATTCAGTTTCAGACTAGGAACTACACAGCCTGATCAAAAAAAAAAAAAAAAAAAAAAAAGTTGCACACACTAATATTTCATTGGACCACTGCTTACTTTGATTACAGTCATGGCATTGTTTCGATAAGGTTATGCAATGTCATAACATTTATGTTGTGCAAAAAATGGATAAAAATGCTCTGGGTTTTAAGGACTACGTATGTGTTCTGACAAACAGTGCCATGTTTGGACACCAAAGGGTGTTTAGTGTTTTTACTTTGTTTTTCTCTTCATATATGGGTAGATGGAGGGGAGGGGTTTGTAAGTTGGAACTCTGAAATGTAAAATTAACTTTCATCAAATAAATCAAAATATTGTGTTAAACATCATATGTATTTGTTGCATGTAGTAGACCTCTTTTGTGCTAGCAGGTAATGCCCACCAGTTCCATGACTACCAAGTATGTTTCAGACCTGTGGGAAACACTGCAGATCACGATTAACCACCATCATTACAGGTTTTAATAATGTGGCCTTTAGTTCCTAGCCCAATTTTAGTAGTTTCAGCATCTCCTTAGTCATTTTCTTTGATTGGTTTGACCTTTCTGAAACAGAGTAACATCTTTGGCATAAAGACAGGATATGTCTTCTGACATGGTTGTTTAAGAAATGAGAAGCTACTCACTGCATCAATTAGGGTTAAATAACTTATTGCAGCTGAACCTTATTAATCACTGCAGTAATTATCTACTAGAAGGCTTATGGAACTAAACAGATATTTTAAATCCAGGTGACTTTTGTTTTTTGGCCAGGCAGTGTGTATCAAAATCAGATCATGTTGACTCACAACACACGCTAGAATTGCGTTCATCTCTATTGACAAACCCATAGCTACTAACTCTAACTGACACGGAGTTCTTTACTATTCGGGATGTTCACGCACATCTTAACTGTCTTGTTAGCCGTTAGCTCAGGTCAGCTCAGCAGTAGCGTTAGCACCGAGCTCACTAACATTCATTTATAATAAATAAAATAATTGTCAGTTTGTTTACACATAAGCAACTGCATTTTATAGACAGTAAATTATAATAATTAGTAGTAAAACATTTTCACAGAAGAAAGAAAAAGACTTACAGAGTGACTTACAACAGAAATACCGCTTCCGTCAACTGAATCTTCTTCTTCGTCAGCAAAAACAAGAAGAAAAAAAACCCGGCAGGTATAAACCGACTCGCGCCACCTCGCGGTGAAAAAATGTAAACGCTAATATTTTGTTAGACCACTTGTACTGTAGCTTTGATTGCAGCACACACTTTGGTGGGCAATCCATAGGTAAAAATGATTCCTCATGCCTACCAGAATCAGTCCTGAAATATGACTGTGCCTAAGAAGAAAAGATCCATAAATGTGATAACCTGGTCATTCAATAATCAGAACATCAGCTGACTTTATTCTACTGCCACATAAAGTTGATGAGCCTAGACCTGAACAAATGAAGCGACCTCAGATCATAACACTGCCTCCAGAGGCTAGTACAGTGGATGCTATGCATGATGGGTGAATCGCTCCATGCTCTTCCCTTCTTACCCTGATGCACCTATCACTCTAGAATAGGGTCAGTACGGACTCATCAGACCCCAGGACCTTTTTCCATTGCTCCAAAGTCCAATCTTTATGCTCCCTGGCAAACTGAAACCTTTTTCCTGATTAGCTTCACTAACAAGTGGTTTTCTTATGAAAACACATCTGTTTAGTCTCAATCCTGTGAGTTCCTCATTGCTTTGAGATAGGAATATCTATGGTTGATACTGTATATGTTTAAGATGCATTTATGTGATTTATTTTTCTGACCACATTTCGTCTATAAAGTTTAAGGTTCAAGCACTGTCCTTCCAGGTTTTAATAAATGTTAATAATTTTAGTAATTCAAAACTCCTCCATTTCTTTCTTTGCTTGATGCAGATTGATAACATGATCCTTCTGTAATGGTGACCTTTTTCTTGGCCAGACTGCATATGTAAAGTGGATTAGCCACACTTCAGGTACATGTCGGTGTCATAGTAAAGCAATAACGATGAATTAAAAGATAATACCAAGATTAAGACTGGTTAAAAGTGCCTGATCAGCAGTAACTTCATACCTTGATTTATGGTTCCTTTATTTAAGATGAGGAAGGTTGTCTAACACATTGATATTGCTGTTGTTTTCACGTAACTGTTATGCATAAGGGTGCTATGTCACAAGTATCATTATACCTATTCTTTTCAGGTGGTTGATCAGATCTCATTTGTGCTGAGAGTCCAAGAGACTTTGGGAATCTGCTTCAGAATGCTAAATATTTAAGAATAGTCTTTGTCCAATTCACAGGAGTGGACTTTTTGATCGCATAGAAGAAAACCCTTAAAGGTTCTGGTCCTAGTGTTAAACAGACTGTACTCTTAAAACTTGTTCATGAAAAACAGGATTTACAATGTAGCACACAGTATGTCTGCTTCCACTACCTCTTGGAGATCAACTTCTTCATGCCAATGCTGGAGTTGGCCTTTGTTCCTGACATACTAGCCTTTTGTT
The DNA here is from genome assembly GCA_030014215.1 of Clariallabes teugelsi. Classification (NCBI taxonomy): domain Eukaryota; kingdom Metazoa; phylum Chordata; class Actinopteri; order Siluriformes; family Clariidae; genus Clariallabes; species Clariallabes teugelsi. The sequence goes on from JAQMYG010000011.1 coordinate 19,301,271, forward strand.
ACTTGAAATGTTCTGGCTAGTTTCTTGAAACTTGAACACATCAACAGAGATAACCCCTTCATCTTGAGGCTTTCTGAGTCTTAGAGATCAGACATCCTCACCTGGATGACATAGGCGGGGTGATTAGCCTACACCTTAAGTACTTTTGATCCACATCCACCTTAACACTTTTTCTGCAGCTTTGATGATGATCTTGGTGACCTTCCACCCACACCTAATGCATTCCTCTGCCAGCTCTTATGCTTGAGACTTTCAACATCACTGGCTTAGAACAAACAGTCAGAGGTTAAGACCAAATCTGATCTGAGATTGATTCAACTAGTTGATTTGCACTATGCAATCAAATATTCGTACACAAGTTATTTGTGCTTATTAAAAAAAAAATCTCCATTTTATAATCTTTATACACATACAGACACAATAAACAAATTAAACTTCAACGGTAACCGATTAGCTCTTGATGAACTTCAAAGAATGCTTACTTTAGATTAAAAATGTAAACACTATATAGAGGCTTTATATCTCAATACTTACAGGCAGTAAAGAATAACTGCTTTGTTAATATTGTACCATGTATGGATTGCATTTGTTTTAACAAATATATGAAGTACAAGCCAATATAAAACAATGAATTGACCACTAAAATTAGAATCGGTACAGTGCATTCAGAAGAAGACAAAGTAGCTTTCGCATATGTTATGAGAAAAATCTGCATATATTAGTATGCAAGAACCAGAGGGAAGAGTCATATCTGTGAATGTTTTTTTCAAGTCTTTATAAGCATTAACTAACACGTGACACTTTGCCTTCACTTGTCCCTCCACAATCCTCCTCAGAGCTTCGCTTCCTAGACGCCACAGAAACTTCCGGTTTCACCTCCAGGTCCTGGGTTAGTGCTGCGTCAGAGCTTGGGCTTTCCAGACTGGAAAGGGTGTCCTCTTGAGGTCCGAAATCCACGAGTTGCCCTCTCAGTTCAACCTGCTCTTGCTGTAGTGGAACCCCTATAAGCTCCAGTCCTGCAATCCCTCCTACTATAGTCCCCTGCACCTCCACCTCTACCTGTTCCTGTGCTTGGTCCCCACCGGAGTCGAGCTCTAGCGCTTCTGCGTGGCCATTGACTGGAATGCTGCTGGCCTGGGAGAGCATTTCCTGCCTCAGTGAAGCCAGCTGGGCTTGTAGTAGCTCTTTATGCTGAGTCTGCAGACTGTCCATCTACAACACAAGACAGAACATCACATCATTGAAGTGAGCAGAACATGTTTGCATTAGCTTGGAATAGTTTGGAATCAGTCAATATACACTTAACTATCTTGCTGCATACACAAAACCACAAGGTCTTACCAGTTTGGCAAGTCTCTGCTGGCTGTGGTCTGGACAGCGGTATACCTGCAGCTCCTCAAACATCTTCACATTAGACTGAACCAGACTTGCAATCTTGAAAAGATAGCAGGACATGACAGGGAAAGCAAGATGGAACCGTGACCAAAGATGTCCTTAGAGCAAATGCTATCAATTGGAACCAAAAAAAAATTATGAAATGTGGAAAAATTCAAACCACCACTCACACAGACCTGTTCTTTGAGCTGCTTGATTTCAGACCGTAGACTCTTCTCTACACTCTCTTTCTCCTGTCGTAATACATCCAGCTGCTCATTGAGCTCAATGAGATGTTTCTGTAGGTCCAAAATCTCATCACTCTAAAACAAAAACGCCACAGGTAAAGTAGCAGATTGTTGACGTTATGGTATACTAAACATAAATATGTTTAAAAATAATAATAATAATAAATTAAATGGTTGCCAACCATAGCACTGTTATGGTTAGAGTAACTGAACACAGGACTTTCTTTAGCAAAGAATGGTATGAAGCATAACAAACCTGCTCAGTAATGATGCCTGTTGCTTCATCATAAATCAAGTTGCCCGTGTTACCATCAGGGTCCATTAAAACCAGAGTCTGGGTTTGTGCTGGTGCATGCTGGGAGGAGCCAACCTCTTCTTCAGCACCAAGCGGCATCCCGTTATTCTCACCATCTTCCTTCACAACACAAAAAGGAGCAGCATGAAACAATTATGAATTCTTCTTGTGATTCTTGCGTATAGATTTGAATGCATGGCCACATTGACTGCTAACTCGATTTTAAATGATTTATCACATTGATAATAGAGATGCACTAGTCGACCAGCCAGTGAATGGAACTGGCTGTTTTTCAGCTTGATCAACAATGACCGATCACCAGTTCTGTGCTGAGTCTAAGTGGTGCAACAGAAAGCTATTTTTATGGCGTCACATTGTCAAAAGTTGCACGGAATAAAAATCCCCCAAACTGCCTTTTTCTCTTTTGTCTTAAAACCCACTCTCTACACACTCTTACACCACATATGCTAATTAGTCTGAAAACACATGGGTAGTGAATCATCATCGTTTCCTTATAATCCTACAGATGGTACACACTGAACTATTCCCACATTGGCATCCCATATGGTAGAAGTAAATTATTTGCCAAGTTTGTTTAGAAATAGTACTTATGGCGGATGACAGATATACAATACTTCATATCAGGTGGTTACTGGTGATTCCCATCCCTAATAGGTACAGATTTATTATATCATGCACAAACATAAATAGAGCATATAGAAGAATTATACAAACTCCCTTTGTAACAAGCTTGAAATGCAGTATTTAATATGAACATTTAACACAGCCTTAACTCTCTTAGGCAAACTTTCTGACTCAGGAAATAGTTGTGCCTTTTGTTCTGTTCTCTGACAAGATGATCCCACTTTGCTTCAATATTGTTCAGATCCAGGATTTAGGGAGGCCAATCCATGACTGATAGCAGTCCATTGTGTTATTTTCTATTGAGATATACTTTGGCTGCATTTGCAGTGTCTTAACTGTTCATCAATACTTCAAGAAAGTCTGAATCTCTGGAAGCAAAATATAAGGAAATAAGGGGTATCTCAAGACTTTTGCACAGTACTACATACATAATACCTATACTATGTACCTACATATACCTGTGTCAAAACGGTGCTCTGAAAATCTGCACAACAACAATTAAGACAGATTACCTTAGGCTCAACAGTGAGTAAGGTGGTAGTCTCAGTGACTGATCCTGTGGTGAGGATTTGAGGTGTTACAACGGAGCTGATGTTAGTGGTGTCTCCTCCCGTGCCCAAACTCACAGCTAGCCCACTGTACGCTTTAGCATTAGCCTCTGGATTGCCTTTATAGTACTGCCTGCAATTCACATCCTGATGAAAAACAGTTCTGGATTATTATACATTATATACGCACCATTTTTTAAAAATGCATATACATGGCTAAACTGATACTCCGCACTGATGTTTAATTCTTAGGTTGGTCTGAGTGTGGTAAATATTATTCTACAAAACAGCACAGTTTAAAGATTTACAGTGCCTTACAATCCCAAATATAATTTTCCTCCAACTTCACAAATATGTGCCACTTTGTTGGTCGATCACTTAAAATCCCAATAAAATACATATATGTCTGTGATTGTAACGTAACAAACTGTTGGAAATGTTCAAAGGGTACAAATACTTTTGCACACCACTGTACATTTCTTCTCTCCTTTTATACATTGCAGGTAACTATTAGATAATTTATACATCTGTTTGTTACACCTCTCGAAAAGGAAATGATTTGCAAAAAAATTTGTTGCTTTGAATGATTTACCAGATGTGATCCACATACTCACCTGTGTAACCTGTATTTGGAATGTGGTATGTGGGTTTCTGAAGTGCGTCTTGTAGTGCTTGACGGCCTCATCCCTCCTGTTAAAGCCGTTCCGACAGCGGTAGCAGTGCCAATGTGCTCCTTTAAACCTCTTCTCTCCTTTGATGGTGCCCACGATCTCACAATGGTTGCAGCAACGTAATACTTTCAAGCCTGTAGGGTACAAGCCAGAAAATGTATTACTGCAGAGGAAAAGCTACATTCACAGTAATATTTATGTAAGGAAACTTCAGAACAAATTACACATGCCACATTACATGGCAGGTTGCTCATATGGTGCTGTGTAACATGTTTATTTATTCAAGTTTATTTCTTATGAAAAAGAACAACATTCTCACACACACACCTCTATGGTGGGGTGTCTTGTTTTAATAATGTATCTAACATCAAACACATTCTTTATGACATCCATATACTTTATAGTGGAGCAATGGCTTATATTTAATTCTATATTATATTCTATGACCAAGTAATTAATACAAATCCTCTTCCATGTCTACTAGTAAACTATGGATGCTAAACTGAGGCACAACTGATGTCCACTATCAAATCTGCATCAGCAGAAACTGGCCAATATATATTTTTTTTACATGAATTCAATAAGCTTTGTTCTGTTTTAGGTAGCACAACTGGAATCCCATGTTTTTGAATATAAGAATGTAAAAACACGGGAATATTAACTATCGCATAAAAACTACTGAGAAGTGTCACAGTGGAAAAAAAGACTGCTCCTTCATTTAATGTCTGACCAGCAAAGTCGATGCTCTTGTCAACATGTTTGATGCGGAAGTGGGCACGAAGTATGACAGGGTCCTGGTACGCCTCGGCGACTGTACACAGTGGACAGTGCATGTGCACCCCTTTCTCACACCCAGCACACTTGTCATCCTGGCACAGCACAGGCACGTAGGAGTGTTCTGTAGCTCTGACCCGCACAGATGGATGGGCCTGCATAGGAACATACATGTGTATTTTAAAAACAGATGTTGTGCAGTGACACATTTCAAATTTAAACATCAGCCTTTTCCACCAAGGCGGCTCCAGAGCCGATTCGAACCAGTTCTTTGTTTTCAGATAGCCAAAGCACCAGCCCTCAGACATAAAAAACAAACAAACAAAAAAAACAGTTTCATGACAGCACCAGTTCTTTGCTGGGCTAGAACAAAAAACCGCTTGTGTCAGGCCTTGGGGGGTGGATTATCACAACCAATTTCAAGTTTCCGACTGCCATCTTTAAAAAATGGACTTGATATAGCATTGCCCGGAAATTAGAGACCGTGACATACACAGTGATGTAATGAAATGACACTCTAGCCCATGGAAAAACAAAGCTAGTTCTTATGAGGTTCTCTTTTGAACTAGCACCTAGTTCACTTTGGTTAAAAACGGGGTCACACAGGCCAGGAAGGGTGTGTCCTTGTCAATGCAGGTTCATACACATTAGATAAACGTGCCTGCACTAGAGCACCCCCGTGTGGGGAATTTCTGCATTACATGCAGGAGATCAAAACGTTTAACCTTTTTTTTTTTTTTTTTTTTTAAAAACACAGCTTTTACAAATTTATTATCACAAACATAAATATTATGGTTGAAAAACGTATGTATTAAAAGATAATTCTACTTTTCTAAATAAAAAATAAACAAATTACTCAGATATCTTAGGTATCCGATATATTTATAACAGTATACACCTAATAGAAAAAAATATCTTTTTTTTTTTTAACGGAGCTAACTTAACCAGTCATCTTAAAAACACATTAGCGTTTACTGTGAATTAACCCAAAGGTAAAGTAAAATAAACCATAGCGGCGTCTACACAGAGCAGTCATTAGAGTCTTGTCCCAAATTGCTCTATCCAGAAACCCGAGTGCACTACATTTCTATTCCTGCCGTTATATAATAGTGCTGTACTATAGGGAACTGGGAGGCGTTTGAGATGCGACCAACGACACATAATGTAAGTATACTAGCTAGCCAACGAAAAAAAATATTCACAAGTCTTTGAAGAAATACTCACAACAAACGCCGCCATTATCTAGTGTAATTGTAGAAACAACCACCAAATATCGCCGTTTACCGGCGTTTTCACAATTTTCGTCGGCAAAACATGTTTCAGACCAACGGCTTTGTGTGGTTCGTCATAGACTTTTGTGTACACATGCACACGTCCTCCAGGATCACATGGTATTGTAAAACCTCATCGCTCATTGGAGGAAGCCGAAGTCGATGTTTGTTCCAGCCAATCACCTCGTGAATCGTTTAGTAACGTTACACGGTGTGTTCGTGTGTGTGTGTGTATATTAGATTATACCAGTCGAGTCTTGCAAAAAGACAGTGCAAAATATTTGAGAAAAGGACACAACATGCTAGATATTTAGTTTGACACGTGTAGAATGTTCATGTTTACTCTTTTTGTAATAACACCAATTAATGAGGATCAACCTTTGGAATATCCTTTGAACGGTGTAGAGTGGTCAGAAGGTTGACAAAATTAAACCGATATCGTTATGACCAGGAAATGACAGATAGTCTGACGTCTAAAAAAAAATACAATTTGTTTAGCCTTTTATCACCCAGAACGTTAATCATGCGGGGGGGAAAAAAACAGGGGGCACCCGGATTTGAACCGGGGACCTCTTGATCTGCAGTCAAATGCTCTACCACTGAGCTATACCCCCGTATGTGCAACTGGCTCGTTTAGCTAATATATAAAGGGTCATGTTAATACTACTAACAATATCTTGAAAATAGATATCAAATATCATATGTCCTGTTGTTATCCCTGTTCACTGATGAACAGTGTAGATTGTGACCGAAGATTTTACAACTTACATCAGCTACAGTACCAGTAATGCACTTCTATGTGTAGCAGACAAACCGGTCACTCTGCGTAATTATGTGAGTAACTATATTTGTGATTAATACACGAGTATTCATACATCGTCCTTATATTACAAAGCAACTTTAAAAAATAAGGTTCATGATTATACGTTCAGTCTTATTTATAACCCATTATAAAAATATTTCGTCGTTGCATATTTTACAGCTAAAAAGGTATCCCGTGGAGATGCCGGGGATTGAACCCGGGGCCTCATACATGCAAAGCATGCGCTCTACCACTGAGCTACATCCCCTACTGGTACTCACGCCTACATATAGTCTTATTAAAGATAATACAGTCCATATTACGCTTAAATAGAAAGGATCAGAAAAGCACTTCACATGTTAAAGCCTCACATGAAATTCATATAGGAATCTCATTTCTGTAGTGCAATATAAATGAATTCATGTAATAAATTAATCACATGATCTCGCATGCATTCATAGTATTCATAGAATTCTAGAGATTCACAATTTACCCTAATAAGTTAACAGTATGCTTTTACCGATTTCATTTATTTATTTATTTATTTATTTTTAAGAAGTCGGTTTTTACCTTGAGGTTTTATATAAAACATTTATGGTGTACATTTTTAAGTGTCAAAAAATATCCATATTTATTGAAAATCTTACGAAAATTTTAAGCTAAATTCAACTTTAGTCAAATGACTATCATGGCTAACTTATATTACTTACAGAAGATTGGACCCTGAATACAGGATAAAGCGGTATAGAAGATGAGTGAGTGAGTGAGTGGTCTTCTTCTTTATCTTTCGGCGGTTCACTTTCAGGGGTCGACACAGCGAATCATCTGCAACCATCTAACCCATCCTCTCTCACTGCATCCATAAATCTCCTCTTTGGTTTTCCTCTAGACCTCCTGCCTGGCAGTCCCAACCTCAGCATCCTTCTACTGATATATTCACAATATCTCCTCTGAACATGTCCAAACCACCTCAATCTGGCCTCTCTGACTTTATCTCCAAAACATCTCACATAGGTTGTCTATTTGATGGACTCATTCTTGATCCTATCCATCCTTGTCACTCCCAAAGAGAACCTCAACATCTTCAGCTCTGATACCTCCAGCTCTGCCTCCTGTCTTTTCTTCAGTGCCACCTTCTCCGTCTAGAGCATACCTGGTCTCACCATTTACAGAAGATTGGTACATGCTTTATTTTGTCTTTATCTTAGGTGAAATAGTCAGTTTACTACACTTTTAGTTCAGTAATTTATGCAATTATTGATTATTTTCTAAAGCTGATAGATGAACGGGCAATATTTTTTTAGGGAGTGTTCCTGGGGTTGCTGATTGAGCTGAAACATCACTCCACCTGTTTATTTATCATAACTGATGCTCTGGAAAGTATTTCACACATGCATGCTAACATTATTAGGGATGTAAGAAATTTATATACTTTAAAAAAATTTATTAATAAAATTTATTTTTCACATTTATCACTTTACTTTGAAACTTGCATTTATCACTTACTTTAACATTAAATCTATGAAGGAAGCAGCTATGTCAATCTTTAACTCTATTTTGTTCAGCTTAAAAACTCTAGATGCACATAAACAAAATGCTTACAACTCGCCAAGTTGCTGGAAAGCAGCATTGAAAGACTATCGGTCAATTATGCTCTGTAGAATCTTGATTCCGAGGCACTCACACCCATCAACACCCAGACTGAACTCACTCTAATGCACACTTTGTTGTTTTGTGTGAGAGCCATTTCATTTTACTTCGACATGGCGTGCACCGCACCATTTTATTAGGCATTACTTTACCACACAACAGAAGATCATGTGCGGATATTTGGGGATCAAGTCTTATATTCCATCACATGGCAGCAAAAATGGATACGGAGGCAAACACTTCAACACACACCAAGGAAGCTAGTTTTACAGGTAGATTTCGGTTTACCGGCGAGCAAAGTAATTTTTATAGGTATTAATTTGCATCTTGTATCCCCCACCTTTTTAATCAATATCATTGGTTTATGCGGATGTTGATTATTTGTTTGATTATTTCATTTATTATTTAAAAAAAAAAACAATTATGTGCTAGTAACTATGTTTATCTTATTTACAATAGTGAAATACAAGGCTTGTTCATAATGTCAGGAAATTGAAATTAAGATAAGATTATTACCTCATTATATTTTACCCAATCTATGCATTGGAATATGATGCAGACATACAGTGTATAAATATATAGGATGCTGTAAATGTGAATTATATACAGTATATTATACATATATTATATAAGCAACATTGTCACCCTCTCAATTCACATGTCCACAGGTCTTTGTGCTGTCGGTCCTTTTTCTGTGTTGCACGATTATCAAAGATAGTTGAAAGCAAAGTAGTTCACAATGTTCCTCTGTCCATAAAAACACGAGACCCCATCATCGAAAGCCAAAAGAAAGGTCATGTACCTATCCAAGCCAAAGAATGACTTCTATTCTTCAACCTCCTATTGGCAGTATGTGCTTTGATTATTGTCATTAAGTGTTCTTTGTTAGGAGACTTTCCCTGTAGACTATTTTCGATACTGTGTCTGATGTACATTGGTGCCATTTGATTCCTGTGTTGGCTTTGTTTCCTAGAAATATAATGTGCTCTCTTTTTTTCTAATAAAATGTATGTTACTTGGAAGCATACTGTGATAATTGCAGCTGCAACCTGTAAAATTAACCTGTGTTAATCACACTGTGCACCTGACACGCACTCCATAATTTTGTGTAAAATCTGATGATTCATGTTAAATCAAATCTAATGGTCATCTGGACATGTGCTTCAATGGAATACAACTTACATAACTTGAGTTATATTAAAAAAAATAAAAATACTTAGACTGGTGGTCTCAGAATTTTAGTTCCTAATGTGCAGATATAATAAAGTATTTAACAAACATATCTTAATAGATAGTATTTTACTATATCTTGAATAAACAGAGCTCAGCCATACCAACCCAGCCAACAGCTCAGCGTCACACTCATCAAAAGTTCAGAAGATGCCTGGCCCACCAGCATACTATACCTACCTCTGTACCAATCTGTGAATACTGGTCAAGTAGGTGTTGTTTTCCATGATTCCAAAATTTCCATCCCACAAAAGTGTAACTGAGAATCTAATGCATGTCAATGATGTCTGCTGCAATGTTCACTGTTTCTTATGCAAACCCCATCATCATCTCACTCACTAGCATGGCATACTCTTACATTCTCTGTGACATCTTAATGACTCTCCCTAATCTCTATTACTGGTCCTTCTTAACAACTCTCTCCCTTTCTTACTCTCTAATGACTCTCTCGCCTACTCTCACCTTCTCCATTGTTCACCTAATGAGCCCATTTAGACAGGAGATGACCCTTGACATTGAAGGATGCAAAATGTTATTTGATTTGATATGTGGCATGAGAATGAGCTTTATCAATTTGTGAACAAGAAGGTGAGTAGACCTTGCACACTTCGGTAAGTCCTAGTCCATAAATCAGTGCATTGATCTCTCAATCAGACTGGAATGAAGGATTAACCTCATGTTCTTCCAGCTAAGGAATCCAGAATTAAGAATCATATAATTAATAGAATTGGACAGCACCCTGAAGAGCAGGACACACTATAGAATCAGGTCAGTCAGATAATAAAACAGACTAGCGAGAGTGAGTGTGAGTTGGATGTCTTTGCTCTACTCTGGGGCTATTTTACCACTGAACATCTGGTCTGAGCCTGCAAAATTCCAGTGACACCATGTTCATTGCCCAATATGGACACTGAAAATATGACCCCAGGGTTCCAGGAGTAGTTGCAAAGCAACTCACAAAAGATTCTGTGAAACTTTTTATTGTCTTGCTGTTTGTTACTAATTTACCCAGGTGTTACCCTTCTGCTTTTGGTGTTGTTCACACTGAAATAGGCGTTTGGGGGTAAAATTTGACTTCACACCTTGTACAAATCTGCAGAGAAGAATAGCCAACGTCCACGAACAACACATACCTGGTGATGCCTTATGGTTCCAGCAATGCCTCTGCTATGTTCCTTTCTCATTGAAGTACTTTATGGGTACAGAAAAAAGAAGCACCAGCTAAATTTAACACACTTGAATAATTGCTGAATGCTCCGTGGGAAATAATCCATTTCAATACAAACAAACAAAGACTGACACCTGATGCATTAACAGCACTATAATGATGCAATAAAAAATAAAAGACAATCCCACTGAAGAGCCAGTCTCCCTGAAAAAGTCCAACAGACTGGCACAGAAGAATGAGCAAAACATCAGGGATATCACTCTGAAATCAGTGACGAGTAGAGGCAGCTCAGCAGGAAGGTGGAGTGATGAATATATTCCTAGTCAGATGTAGCAACACTGCCAGAGCATAAAAGCAGTGGTGCCTGAAGCAAAAAGCAGTTTACAATGTGTAAAAACTAATCTGTATAATTGGAATCATACCTAATATGAGTCATCATTAAATATTCCCTGGCACTGCAACTCTCATAAAGATCAGAACTCCTCTCTACCGATATGGAGACCTCACCAAATAATGAAAAACCTATCCAAAGACCTCAACATAACAAATGTCTCTCCAACCCTCTAGGGAAAAAAAGCACCACAGGTCACAGGTTAGTGCGACATTTAAATAGTACCATTAGTACCAATAGTACCCTTACAGCTGTAGTATAAAATATATAAGTGGTGATCAAAAAACTTTCTTAATTCTTCTTTATTTTAAATTGTTAGTATTTCTGATGATGCATTGTAGATCCTTAGGACCCTTCTTAACCAGCAACAAAAGGGCAGCAGGCTTTTCTTAAAATGTGGGCAGTACAAGGGGCATTCAACATCAAAAATAGCCTGGTATAATCACCAAAGGCGTTTTTGCAGGTCAATGCATGATCTCATACTGCTCACCGCACCACTTGCACATTAACTCGGCTGGGAGGTAATACCACATGTGCGATATAATCTTGATGTCGCTCCAAGAAGGAAACAGCCATTAAAGTAGTTCCTGGGAGGCCAGTGTTCCAGAGATGAATCAGGCAGTCTGATCATGGTTCTGAAACTTTCTAAGCCCCAGTGAAATGCTGAAGTGCATTAGTATAGCAGCGGATTACATAAAAAAATAAAAGATAGTTTTACTCTCATACCAGTGTTCTGTTATTCTGCAAAATAAAAAGTACCATTTTGACGTGAACATCCCTCGTATAGTTCCAGAATTTCAATCAGAACAGCAATGATAACAAGCACTGATCCAAGGCACTGGTACTGTTATACTAAAAATGTTTGAAGTGAAAACCAATATGTATATTTCTGCAAAATAACTATGCAGAAAAAGGTTAAGAGGTGAAACCAGTACATATTAGAAATAGTTGGGTTTCCAAAATTCCAAGCATGTAGTTGAGCTCTGTTCTTAACTGAAGAATCTAGAGTAACCCCATGTGGACATGTGGAGAGCATGTGAAACTCCTTACAAAGATATTTATTACAGCCATATGGAAATATTATAACAAAATGAAGGAAGAAATTAGGGCAAGGCTGAAAGAGAAAGCAACAAAGTGGGCACCCCACCGAGCACACACACACACACACACACGAATTCATGTCCTTTCATCTTTCATGCTGTGAGGTCAGGCACTGATGTTCATCCCAAAGGTGCTCGATGGGGTTAAAGTCAGAGCTCTGTGCAGGCCAGTCAAGTTCTTCCACACTGAACTTAAACCATGTCTTTATAGTCTTTGCTTTGTGCACTGTGACACAGTCATGTTGAAATAGAAAAGGCTCTTTACCATCTGAATTCAATAATTAACAGGTTTGGCCAAAAACTTTTGCGTATATAGTGTATAATTACTTAGCCCTGCAAAATATGTATATTATAATGAAAATGATAATATTTAGACTCGCAGCATTACTGTAACTGCAATGACTCACTATTCCTTAGTGCCTTATTTTTTTCTAACATTCATGAATTCCATGCTCTAAACAAGCTTCTTTTTTTTCTTTTTCTAAACAAGCTTCTTTTTTTTTCAAGTTTATTTTCAGATCACCACCTTCCTGTGATCAGTAGTGCCCTTTCCCTGCGTTTAATTTTGCCACTCTTTTTCCTGATGACATTTACACTATTTTGTATTTCGCCCCCTCTGAACATTCAGGCATGGCCAGATTGTCAATGGGCCTCTGGAACTCTGTCTGTACTAACTGTCTCTAGTAGCTTGTAGTGGTTTTGTATTTGGATTGCTTTGAGTGTTTACAGTAACTTATATAATACAGTTATCTGATATCATATTATTAGGTGGCTGCTATTATCAACTTTAAACAGCAGTTTCTTTATTTAAAAAAGGTGTTGCTGTGAAAGCTAGTTCCCTAGATTATCCAGAATCATATTAAATAAAATGCTTGGCATACATACTGTTCCACAGTGCATCTGGTTGAGACCACAAAGTGATGTTGCTGAGGATAAGGAACTACGAATTAAATACAGTTACACTTTCCTAATTGTTATTTGTTGTTATACTTGAACAGTTTGACAGCAAACCATGATAAATAGCATTTTCAGGATTTTACTTATTTTGGACAATTATTATTTTCTTACACAAGGTTGTCTATAACAAAAGATTAAATTTGAAACCACTATATAGCCTTGTTGTGGAAGCTTCAATCTTCCATGTCAAGCAAAACCTGACGCATTTTTACAAACCAATCACATTGCTTCTTTTTGTCACGTGATCAGTGAGGCAAAGATAATGATAATAATAATAATAATAATAATTGTAACATCTGGGCAGACACGGTCTCGGGGAGAAAGGTCCAGTTCCCCGGCCTACTGAGCTGCAGTCTTTTGTCA
>JAQMYG010000011.1:19337587-19365557 GCA_030014215.1 Clariallabes teugelsi
ACTTTTACACTTTTACTTGAGTAAAAAGCTTGAGTTGATACTTCAACTTCTAAAGAAGTCTTTTTAAACCCTAGTATTCATACTCCTACTCAAGTAATGAATGTGAATACTTTTGACACCACTGGTCACTCCTCAATCTCACTATCACTATCCTGTTTCTCATCAGAGTCCTGGAAGTAGGAGAAGGCCCAAAAACTGGGCTGGGATACACCAGGGCACGTATTTACTAAGCATCTTAGAATCATTCATAGGAATCATGCTCAAAGTTCATTTAGAACTGAAAATATTCCTACCTCAGATTAGGACATAAAAGTTATTTATAGAGCTTACTACTCTTTTTTCAGTGAGAAGTAGGACTGCACAAAGAAAGGGTGTGACGTCACTTTTTACGACACTGAGAGCCTTAAAGTAGTTGGTGTTGTAGTTTTTACAGGTTGGTGTAGTTTTAAACGGTGGAAAAGGAAAAAGTGAAATCAGCGGCAGTTGTGTGAATGCTTTATGCACACAGGTACGTGACTCGCTGCATGATGTTATCCTAATCAGACTGCTCAAATCACAACTGTTTAAAGCCCCTATAATACAGCAGTGTAGGATTGTCATAATCCGATTTCTAAAAAGACGTGAAACTGGAGAGAGAATGAGAGTGTTTAGCTTGCAAAGAAGGAAATAAAATGTAAAGAAATAATAAAAGATACTTACTTCTAAAGATAAAAAGTGAACCGAAGCAATTTGTGATTTTCTTTTTTAGGAATCTTGATAAATAGCTTTTACTCCTACTCCTGAAACTAAGACCAAAATGGAGTAATTCTGAGAATCTTTGGCCAGATAGGAACGATTTCCTACTCTTAAAGTCTTTATCTAGAAAATCTGATATAGCAAATAAAAAGTGTAGATAAAACTGTTTCAGCTATAACTGTGAAAGATTACATCTTTACCCTAGGTGTACTGTATGTAAGGTAGGTGTCTTTTTTTGCCTCAGCCATAGAAATCGGAAACTAGACAAAACCTTTTTTTTTTCTTTTGAAAACAGAATTGCTGAAAGGAAATATAAAACTAGCTGCACCCACAGTAGCAGGCACACTCTGTGCTTGAACAGGAAAGACAAATATGAAAACATGGAACAGCTGGAACCAGTTAAAAGGGACAATCAGGGGTGGTGGGTTACCAAGGAAAGGAATAAACAAGGGTAAACACAGATTAAATAAGTGGACAGTAAGTCGAGTTTAAAATTGATTTGTAGACAAAGGAACAGCATATGAATTGAAAATATTGGAATAAAACTGTTGTTTTTATTAATATTTTTCTCATAATATGATTAAGCAGCAACAGCCAAAGCAAGAAGATCTAGTCTCAAAATAGCAATTGTAGCAAGTTGCAAATACTGTAGCAGCTGGTATTGAATGTGATGTCTTCAACACTCTGCTTCAACTACCTACGACTGCATCACAGACATTCTGATATCCAACACATGAGAGGCAGCACTGCGTCTCATGTGAGGCAGTAACCATTTTAATGGTTTTCAGAGTTATGGTGATTCTGGAGACTATCCTGGGAACACCGGGCATGAGGAGGAAATACACCCTGAATGAGATGCCAGTCTATCACAGGTCACCATGCACATAAGGTTAAGTAGCCATCAGGGGAACAATGCTCATATAAGAATAATTACCATATTTGTCCCAGGAGATGATGGTTACTAGAAGATGATGGTTACTATACATGCTAACACTTATTATATAATTAGCAGAAGTAAGAGCACTTTAATACTGAGAACATGGCTAAATGTCTACCAGACTGAAGGAATAAATAATCACAGAAATCACATATACTTGTACATTGGGGTCCAAAAGAGACACATTGACAATTTTTCTATGTAAGTGTTATACTTACTTATTTTGCATTTCATGCTGAAAGAAATCATTGTAATTAAAGGGATATTGCTGCCTTAAAGGAGTGTATGTGTTCTGCAACAGTGTTTAAGTAAGTTGTAGGTGTTAAAGTAACATCTAGGTGTATGCGAGGACCCAAGGTTTTGCCAGTAGAGCATTGCTCTGAGCTTCACACTGTGTCCTGGTGTCTTCTCTTACCGCCTTCTTTTATTGCTCCATGATCCAGTTTTGATGTACAGTTTTAAGAACTTTTTTTTTTTTGTGATCAGTTTTAAGCACTTTCAGCAGTAGTCATGGAATTACCCTTTTCAACAATTTTAAGTACAGTAGCCTTTCTGTGGATCGAAACAGATCGAATAGATGGGCTAACCTTTGCTCGACATGTACATAAATGAGCCTTGGATGCCCATGATCCTGTTTGCCAGTTCACTTGTTGTCCTTCCTCAGACCTGGAACACCCCCAAAGCCCGGTTGACCCTGTCATCTGGCCTCTAGCCACAGTTTGGCCCATGTCAAAGTCGTTCCAGTTATTACTCTTGCCCACTTTTTTGAGAACTGACTGTTCAAATGGTGATTCAGGGTATATTTCTACCTCCTGCTCAGTTTTTACCAGGAAGTGTTGTCACCTCACAGCTTTATGGTACCCGGTATGAGCCCAAGCTTGCATTACTGTTTCTCGGTTACCTCCACTGTCCAGAAACATGCCAGTTTGTAAATTCTCAGTAGAACGTAGAGAGAGAGGGATGAACTATCGTGCTCTTTTCCAGGAGGAAGAGGAGGGCAGTGAAGATGATGGCCACTGTGGTGCTTCTCTTCGGTGTTTGCTGGGCTCCATTTCACCTAGTTTCACTGCTACTGGACTATGGTAAAGCTTTCATCCTAATATCATCGTATTAGTGTCATACCTCATATTATAACATTAATTATCTGACACCTGATCAGTTTCTCCCTTCCATTTGGTTTCTGTAATGATTCCTAAAAGCATTCATGACCTTAATATAATAAGGTTATTTTTATGTTGTTTTCTTTATCTTGGATGTGGCTACTCTTTATTCTAGGTCATCCTTTATGACTTAATAGATAGAACCTTATAAGAGACATTTTTCTATGTTACGCCAAAAGCTTTATAATATAAAAGCTGCACTGAAAAACTATCCTACAAAGACCAAGTTCATCTGGTTACCCTTTACTTAAACCAAAATCCCAGGTCCCACAACTTGAAAGGTGAGCGTTTGAGGTTGAGTTAATAGACTCAAGGCCAGAGTCCAAAATGTCCAAAAGAAAAAATCAGTTAGCAAGCTAACTTCAATTTATGTCCTATTTAGTTCCAGGTTGCAGCACTACAAAATGTGGAAAAGGTCAAGCTGTGGTCACACTTAGGCTATGCATTTCATATGACAATAAATAGAAATTTTACATTTTAGAATGTAGTAGTTATGTAACACTACACTAGTTATGTAACTACTATGAAGTCACAAGAGCATTCTGACCTTTGACAAAGAGTGCAATCATTTTATTTGAACAAAACCAAAAATGAAACCTGTGCAATTTAGGTCCCCGCTGTCTTGTTTAATGGAGAACTAAAACTTAGCTAGCTACTGTTCTGAAGAATATGAATGCTCAGAAGTTTCTGAAAAACACAATTTTTTTCCCCATGCATGCTTTCAATACATCATAAACCAGAGATGCTCAACCTGACAAATGGTGATCAACTAGCCACTGATGAAACCAGTTTTCTTAGAAATGTCTGGAAGTGTTTGTGATTGCTTGCTTGTCTTGTTCACATACAGTGTGAGCAGATGCCTCCGCAATCAGCTGTAAGCCCTCTAATGCATTCGTCTTCACGTGCTCGCTCATCACAGTTCATTCTCTTTTATAACACTTCTCTTAAACTTGACTGTTTGAGTTGTTTCTCTCGTTCACTCACACTCATAGGCACACACACTTCACTATCGTCTAAGTAACATTCAGGTCACACAAACCTACCCACATGTGAACATATTTCCTATTTCTCTTATTTCATCTTCTGTCTCTTCTGAATCTTCACTAAAACAACAGATTTTTTGTTAGGGATGCTCTTTCAATCTTTCAAACACAAACACACACTCCTATTTCTCAGCATTACCGCTTGGCTGAGCTATAAAGAAAATCAATACATTAAATCTCACACTTTCACTTCATCTTACTCTTTTTTCTTTTGTTTCCTGTGATACAGTATGCTATAGCAGTTTGACTTACTGTAACATTGTAGGCACTTTGTATTTCAGTACGGTGAACTTATTCTCATGTTCAGTTTGAGATCATTTTAGCTTTGTGACATGACACGTTATCCTGTGGTCATAAAGAGTTGTCATGGCGAGCAACAATACTCAGGTCGGCTGTGGCATTTAAATGATGCTTAGTCGGTACCAAGAAAATATCCCTCATGCCATTACACCATGACCAGCATGAACTATTAATAAAAAGCAGAATGGATTCATGCTTTCTTGTTGTTTACACCAAATTCTGATCCTAATGTGACCATCCAAGTGTTGCAGCAGAAATTGAGACTCATCAGACCAGGCAATGTTTTTCCAATCTTCTATTGTCCAATTTTAGTGACCCCATGGAATTGTATCCTCAGTTTCCTGTTCTTATCTGACAGGAGTAGCACCCGGTGTATTCTTGTGTTGCTTCAAGGTTCAACATGATGTGCGTTCAGAGATGCTCATCAGCATACCTACGTAAGTTGTAATGAGATGCTATTTGAGTTACTGTTACCTTTCTATCAGCTCAAACCAGTCTAGCCATTCTACTCCGATCTAAGGCATCAACAAGTCATTTTTGAGAATGAGAGAACTCCTACTCACTCTGCTCTATAAACCATGTAAATCTGAGTAGATCAGCAGTTTCACAAATACCCAGACCCGCCTGTCTGGCATCAATAACCATGCCATGTTCAAAGTCATTTAAGTAATCTTTCTTCCCCATTCTGATGCTTGTTTTACTTAGATCGTCTGATGAATACGCACACAGTGTGATGAGAACTCACAGGATTGGGACTAAACAGCTGTGCAGCCATAAGACAACCACTTGTTAATGAGACTTAAAAACAGAAAAAAGACTTTAGATTGCTAGGGAGCATAAAGACTGTACATAATGCAGATCTGCAGCTTTTAATGTAATAATCGCACATAAATAATACATTTCCCACAAAAGTAATAGCAACTGCTGCTACTTTTGCTGAACTACTAATTCATTATTCTTGACTAAATATCTTGTATTTAGATTTCGCTGGATGCAGCAGTAGTGCCAGTCTCAAGCCCAAGGTTGCTTCAGGAAGGGCATCCGGTGTAAAATCTGTGCCAAGTTGTACGTGCGGACTGGACAATCGAAAGAACAACAACAACTTGTATTTAGTCTTAGCATATTATCATGACTCTCATTGTTTTGACTTAGTCATTATTTTTGATTGAGTATGTCGCTATTTTGACTCACTAAACCTTTATTTTGACTTATTCAATCATCAATTTGACTTTGCAATTTTAAATTACTAAGTTGTTTATTCATGGAGATTATATTTCAGATTTACTACCAACAGTAGGTCCCCAAAGAGGGGACCCAAAATATTGTTATACTGTACCATGCATATTCTGTTTTGTTCAAAATCGACCTGAAGAGAGAGAATTTACTATATATCAAGAGAGCTGGCTGAATGGAGGAGCACAGCTTAACCTTTCCCTCACTTTAAAAGAAAAAATACATCAAAATAAGATTTTATCTGTCGTATCCACATCAACATTTCAACACTACAATCTTTTGTGTCTGAGGTAAGGTCTTGAATGCTTTTTGTTTGGGACTAAATGTCTTAAAAGTGGGACAAAGAACAACAGCACCACCAGCAATCATTTACACTAGGGATTCCTTTCTAGCTCAGACTATAGGTCTATACGGTTTATTGTTGACAGAGGTGTCATGTAACTACATATTACATTTGTGAAACGCTTTTTAGATTTGGTGTTCACTGGAGCAAATTCAAATTGAACTGCAGGTTTATAAAGCAAAATGCATCTATTTTTCATTTTTGGAATAAACAGATGATTTAATACAAATAGGTACACAGGTTAACATAGGTTAATCATATTAAGGTTCACATGTGGCAGCTGTCGTTCATCCATCATTAATTACTGCCTGTTCTGGGTCATGGTATTCTAATTTAGGCTACTAATTTGTTTATATTTTATGAAATACATTCAATAAATGAATTTGAAAATTCAATTGGCCGAGTGAAAGCAAGGTTAAATAACTGTGCGAGTGTAATTTAAACCAATGATGAACTGGAGTTCATAGCTGAGGTTCTGTCAGAGCCATAAATCATATACCGTGCTTACTGTATACAGTATCTCTGATACCTCTGGCTTCCTAGGGTTTTTCAATGTTTCTGGGGGACAAAAAAGCAAGGGTTATTTTAATTTAATTAAGAAAGTAAGAAAGCCAAGGAGTAAATTTAGAGGTTTACAAAAAAAATGGAGATCCAGGTACAGATGTGGCATCAGATTACACCCCATCATCTATAATGAGACCTGCAGTAATGTGCAAAAATCACTGAGCTGTCTCTTATTTCTTCATATTAAATTTAATTAAATGATGTACAGTAGATTAAATGGAAACAAATCTGTTACTGCGACAGCCTGCAAAGTGCCTAAAGATACCATTTAAAAATAGGTCGTTTATTTAACAACCTCAGCAGCAGCCTCATTCCCCCTCTCGTCTGTTCCAACCACTCAGCATTCAGCATCACCAGTATCAGACTAATCACCGACCTGATCATCTGTCATCATCTGTTCCTGTTTCTCACTGGTTCATGTCTTAAGTTAGATGTTTTTTATGCTTAAATGTTTCATAGGTCACTGTGGCTTATGGCTTAACAAACAAACTATGGCTTAACAAACAAAAAAACATACCTCTGAAACTAGTCAGATACAGCGACTGGATTTAAAGTGAGAGGCAAAAAAGCCCTTCAAGTCTATTTGGAAATAAAAAGAAAGGGGGAACTTTTTCACATTAAAAAATATTATTTAATTATTGATTGTGATATTGCTACAGTAGGTATTAGAAATTGGATGCATGTTATGATAAATGTTATGTTATGATTAGATCTACCGTATGAAGTATATAATATTATGTAGTATAATGCTGAGATGGATCTACAGTAGTATTCAGTGACAGAAGTATGAAATGTGAGAAATTAAATAAACAGAAAATAGTAGAACAGAATCTAAACAACCTATCATCCCAAACAAATACAAAAATATGAAAATTTAAACATGCCAGTTTAACCATTACTTTTTAACCATACAAATGAACTATTTGTTTTCTTTTCAACCGTGAACCTTCAGAAAAGCTACACCTGGACTTGGACTCTGAGTTTCTGTTGCTGAGCTTGGTACAGATCCTGGGCTTCAGCAACTCCGTGTGCAACCCAGTGGTCTACGCTGCCCTCAACACCAACTTCAAGAGGGATTTGCTCTCCCTGCTCACACAGAGAAGAGCACTCTGCTTCCAGAGAAGGCAGACCCGAGTTGCTGTCTCCGTTATGGACCCGAGGACCACAGTGGAAAGGATGGCAAGGAGAGTTGCTGTCCAGCCATGGAGCAAAGTGGCCTGGGAAACAGAAAACGCTGTGGCACCAGAAGCAAACACAGCAAGGTCGAAATCCTTCAAACCCGTGAACTTGCTTGGTGCCATTTGGCCCAGTAACAGCTCAGGCACTGTCATTCTGAATGTCGTAGATCCTCTGCCTGTGGATGCTACCTACAGATCAGATCAGAAATCTACAGCAGGAATCGTGAGTGGATAAATCTCCAGAGCAGAAGTCATCGAAAAAACAGCACTACCAATAATAAATGTCAAGATGTTATTTTACTAATTTTTATGACAGAACAGAATGGGGAAACAAAAACCTAATGTCTGATGGTTTGCCCAAAACGAAACATACAAAAGTTTTTTTTTTTTTTTTTGGGCAGAATTATATTGTTTTATGACTTATGTAGAAGGACATAACATCACAGTACTTTATTTAGCAATGAATCAAGCTGTGATCAGTCTTGCCACGGATCAAATGTCACTATCCTGAGGTGCTAATGGGTAAGATTATATCTATACGCATGCTTTCTTTTTGTTCGGCAGACAGTGATATCATAACCTGTGATAAAGCCTCGTATACAATTCGCATTCCTAACCTGAGCGAGCCGACTACGGCTCAGATTTCCTTCAATGACATTTAACATTAGTGGAAATCCATATACAGTACCTGTTTTTGGAATCAAGGGATATCTTGTCATGCACATGATATTCTGCTTTATGGGTTTTCATATCCAGTTGCCCCAACGTTCAGGAATAAGAGTTCAAGAAACACGCATTTAGCATTGAACGGCCTTATTATAGTTTATCAAACCACTGCATTTTAAAATTAATACACTGAGATCCACATTTGAACTCAAATTCCATATGCAAAGAGAAAGGAAACCGTGTTCACTTTCTCTAGATTTTAGTGCAAAGTTAAACAGTCTATGCAGCAATGGGACTAAATCATTTCTCTTCAGCAGCAGCTTTATCCTTGTCAGGGGTTGGGTTGGATCCTGGAGAGACAAGCTTACCCCAGGAGAGACAAGCACAACTTGGTTGTGAAAGGGTTGCCAGTTCATCACAATATACAGTACTGTGCAAAAATCTTGAGCCACCCCTCATTTTTGTATATTTTGCTTCCAAAAGACATCTTGTATTTTGGCAAGTTTTTGTCTTTTTCAGAGGAATGTGTTTTGTTTGTGAAGCCAAACAGTGACCTATGAATCGTAAAAGCATAAAAAACACTAACTTAATGCATGAACCAGTGAGAAACAGGTATAGATGATGACAGATGATCAGGCAGGTGGTTAGTGATCCTGAATGCTGAGTGGTTGGAACAGACGAGAGGGGAAATGAGGTTGCTGCTGTGGTTGGTACATAAACAGTTTTCCGGTTGTGTCTTTAGGTACTTTGTAGCCTGTTGCAGTCATTTTATCATTATAATTTAATTACATTTAATCTGGAGGTGGCTCAAGACTTTTGAACAGTACTGTATGGACATATGTTTATATACCAAGGAGCAATATGGGGAGTACACCTAGCAGCAGAGGAAGAAGGCCAGACGAAAAATTGTAGGAAACCTACAAGGACACAGGAAGCTACCCGCCTTTAGGATCGAACCCATAAATCTGCTGTGCCTTATACAACAATTTGTAGTTTGGGAATTGCTGAAGAAATGTTCTCAAATATGGCTTGATCAAGACTGTTTACTGTCCTTCACACGTCAGACAAAGACAAAACAATTGTTGTATTTATCAAAAGTCTCAACTGTATTACAGACACCTTGTTTTTATCTATGTGTTGCTTTTATGGAGAAAGAAGCTGTCCTTTGTGTGAAGTAACTGTGCAAACCTAATTAAAGTGCATTTGGAATGAAAGCTGTGTTGTAGAAATATCCGTTTTGCTTTCACAATGCTGTCAGGATGCAATACTGCCTCTCACAATAGCACTGAAACATTTAAGATCCAAACAGGAAATGCAGATGGTTATAATAAGATGTTAAATAAAGCAAATGTTTTGTCCAAAGGTCAAAATAGCATACATGGTTAAGAACTAATACTGTTAATAAATAGCAAATAAGAAACAGCTGTTCCCCCACTGAGCAGTAAGAAAAGAGGGTACATTATTTGCAGCTGTTTGGCTTTCGTTTCGACGGAGCTGTGCCTTTTTAAAGAGCCAGTTAATGGCACACTGGTTATTAGATTTTTTCACTTTCATCTCCACTGC
The DNA here is from genome assembly GCA_030014215.1 of Clariallabes teugelsi. Taxonomy (NCBI): domain Eukaryota; kingdom Metazoa; phylum Chordata; class Actinopteri; order Siluriformes; family Clariidae; genus Clariallabes; species Clariallabes teugelsi. The sequence continues at coordinate 19,347,310 of JAQMYG010000011.1, forward strand.
TCTTCGCTCCTGCTCCTCTTTAGATTGTAAAAAGTGCTCAAGTATGAGGTGGTTTCTCTAGAAATAATTTCAAGGATGATGTTTCTGCCTACAGTACTCTAGATCCATGAACAGTGTGTTCTGATCTGGTTATTGAACATCCGCGTTATATATGTTGGTCCCTTGGCGCCTAATCACTTTCTCTTAAAGAAGTTTGATCTTGATGAAGACAACATGAGGACCTGCCTGGTGTACAGTTCTCATAAAGCTGTTGTTGCTTCTTCCTGTGATAGCTGACATTCGTAATCTTCAGATTCCTCTCTGTTTGTCTTCTATCAGGTTGCTTAGAGAGATCAATGACGTCCATTTCAGAAGGTATTGTTGCTATCCAAATGGCAAGTCTTGTGTGACTTCTGTTGAGACCAAATCTCCATCAACTTGCATGATACTGTGAGATTTAGTAGACCCTGTCTAGGTGACCACTGTCCTACTGTATGTTGCTGCCTTACTGTTTTGGGCCTCAGGGTGCTTTCATACTAGGGATTGAAAAGTGAGAGGGTCAGCCGATGGGCTCGTTTCTGACATTAGCTGTGTCTCAATTCGGGGGCCGCATCCTTCGAAAGGAAGTGGTCTGCGTGGTCTTCTTGCATTCACTGACGTCTGGACTGCGAACTGAAGTGAAATATTCTGGTCTCTGGAGGATTTCCTATTTGCGTCACCAGCTTTTTCCACACTTACTTTCATGTTATGAAGTGCCGGTCCTGTCGCCTAGCAGCCTTAACTGCTACAGTTACAGCAGGACTTTGAGGAAGTTTTGGAGTCAGAAATTTGGATTTCATTTTTTTAATTTATTGCTTGTTACAAGAAATCAAGATGCTTCACTGCGGGCATCAGTCATTTAACAGCATAACCAGTGTAACTTTACCAGGTATTACAAAAACCTGTCTCCTGTTTTTTTATATGAAATATTTACTATATTTTAATATTTAATAGTATTGTATGGCAGATGGCATAGTTGTAGTGTCCAAGTGTGCCCTGTGATAGATAGGCTCCAGGGCTCCTGCGACCCTGAACAAGATAAGCAGTACAGGATAGGGAATGAGTGAGTAGGTGAGTATTGTTGGATATCCGATTGAGCTGAAACTCATCAGGTCCTGTGTCTCTTTCTGACTTGCAATGATTCTTAGGTTGAGCCGCCAAAGATCCACTGTAGGGGAAAGGCAGCCAAATTTGACGGAACCATTGAAACACTCATTATGCTATGACAATCTTTAAATGCAGTTTTCAAAGGGTGAAGTCCCCAAATTGAGACTTCCTTGTACTCTTCCACTCTTTGTGTTTGTTGGTGAATCACAAAGCAGCTCGGTGAATACCACCACCTGCTGTATCGGAGCGGGTCAGAACACGTGTATGGAATTGTGCCTAGTGTGAAAGCAACCTGAGTGTGGTTCTGAGCCTTAAGGTTTATGTTGTTTCCTTTGCTTGAAGTAGAAGCCTGATTGTGGATCTTTTCTCTGGGGAACAACTTCCTCAATCTTCCAAGCCTAACTGCCTTGTCTCTCACAGAAACATACCGTTTTAAGAGCACTTTCCAGAAGGATATCCGTAAGCTGTGACTGTCTCATTATGCAGATCAAACACTCTGCTCTTAATGGTCATCCTAATGGTTGCTTTAGGACAGTGCAGCCACATCAGGCCAGCTTAAGAGCGTGGATACGGAGTACCAAAGTTGTTGAATGTATCATTTACTTTATATAGTTTAGATATGATTTTACATCATTTGACAGACAATTATTTTCTCAGAGTTATTCCAGAATAAAATGTTTTCATAAAGGGTAGAATTTAAATAATGAGGATAACAGTTGGTTTATGTTGATGCATATCTGGCAGCTCCATGGTGTTAGAAAGGAAAGCCCTGAAAATTAATCTGTCCATCACTGGCTTAACATCTGGTAATCAGATTACAATGGTTTAGAAAACATAAAAGATCAAAAAGGACAATAATTCCTTAATCTCTAAATACACTCAATGTAAATAATAAAGCTCTATTTCTTACTCTAAAGCTTTTAATGGACATGAGAAAAATCAGTGTGTCAGCATGTGCTGAATTTCACCACAAAACTACAGTTTACATTTAGTAAGAAATGTTTATTTCACAATTAAATCGTTCTACAAATGCATTTGCAACAGCAAATATCTTACAACTGTTAACAAGCCGACAAGACGTGTTTGCTTCTACAATATGAGAGCGAGAAACGTGGGTGAGCAAATGTAGGAAGGAAATGCAGATGTGTTAAAAGAAATCAAGCTGATCTATGAGTAAAGTAAATAATATAGAAAAGTAATGAAATCATTGAGCTTATCTATTAAATGAATTGTTATTGTATTTAAAAAACAAAAACAAAAAAACAACTCACTACAAGTGCATAAGAGAAAAGAAAAAGGAAAAAAAAAAAAACAGGAAGAAGAAAAACAGGTCCCTTGATATTGATGCATGTACAGTCTGGTCCAAAAGTTTGAATGAAACTTTAACGGAAAGGTTTATCCAACTAACAGCAGATTTTTAAATACATTTTTTTAAGTTTCTGATTAAATATCCTCAATGAAATTATACTTTATCGTTTTTTAGTCAGTAAGAAAACATTAACTGACTTTAGACTTTAAAAAAAAAAATTTTTAAAGGATGTCTTGCGCTATGTATCTTCTTCACTAGTATCAGTTCTCTTTTGGACCAGACAGTATCAGTCCATATTATAATATTTCATTTTTGAAAACACTAGGTGGCAGTGCCTGCACTGTTACATGAGCTGAATGAACACTGAACGAGTCTTTTTCCCCACTTAAGAGAATACACTCTTACTTACAACTAGTTTATACAGCTATGGTGGTTTACACACAGCTGAGTCAAAGACCTAAGCTCGTTTACAATCTCACAAACGAGCCAATAAAGGAGTGTATATAGAAACTTGTAAATGGCAACAATCTCTATGACACTGTCATGAATAAATAATTTTAACTCTGTTGTAGTCTAGAACAGTATCATTATAGTTTATGAAAGTGTATTAGCTTCACACTGAGTGTCCCCTGACATAACTTTCTATTATGAACTCATTCAGCGGTCAGTTTGTTCCTTCAGTTTGTAGGATGTCACTATACTTCATTCTCCTCACTCTAGGTTTTCAATAGATACGTATATTTATAATATATATTTGCAATTTCTGGTATTTAAATGATTCATTCTGTGACTATATACAGCTCAGGTCTTAATAAATGAAATTCAAATCTCGATGAGTGGAAAAGACCTTCATCTTTCCATGAGATCTTTAAAAAAATAAAAATAAATCCACACGTACCAACACATCCATGATTTACTACTACATGCAATAGGTTGAGAGTATAAAACAAACAAACAAACAACAAACAAAAACAAACAAACAACAAAAAAAAGTAATCTTGTTTTTGCCATGTGTTGAATGGGAGCAATGGGGCACCCGTTTAAGAAATGTAGAAGTTTGTGCCAAACTGCGCTGAGCTTTTGGCAGCTTAAAAATCAATGCCACTTGCTTGTAGTTGTTGTGCCTTACACTGCAAGGCAATTGAAAAACTACACACAACAACACACTTGAATATGATTATCAGGTATAAATAATTACACATAGTTCTACTATGACAATAAATATATCCAAATTCTACATAAATAAGGAAATGGAAGAGGCTGAAGAGGTTTGTCTAACTGACTTTACTAAGTTCACTTTCCGCAGTAACATGGCCTTGCTGGTGAACGAAGCAGAATACGTCCTTAAATATATGAAATGTCCTAAGCAGACAGGACATTTACGCTAAACCATGACTGCAAATCAATCTTTACTGTCTTCTATTATTTCATTTTTTTTTTAAAAGTTGTTTTGCATGAACGCGTCTATGTTAGAAAGCTTTATGGCCTTGACTTATGTCAAAAAACAAATCATCTTTGTGTCCCCTTCCTTCCTCCATTCTACCATAGTCAATATCATTGAACAATGGAAAAACATGACAAAAACTGTAGTAGCATTTAGTGTAGTTTAGGGCAGTGTTTCCCCCAAAGCGTGGTACTGCCGTAAATGTACTGAAGGTGGGTAGTGAGACATCATTTATAACAAATAAATAAAACGTTTTTAACTTCTAATTTTGAAATTAGGTTTAAAACTCCCATAAAATCTTTCTGATTAAGTATTTACATTTACAAAATAACCAGAAGGAATAAAACCAAAACATGGGATTTAAACAATGTGATATTCTTCATTTATGGTAGTCTGGTGTATTGATCAGGAAATTGACCTCAGGAAATTTTCATGTTTAAAACTGGGCCGCAGCCTTGTTAGAGAATGTCCGGTCTATTGGTACAACTGCCTGAAGTTTTAACTATAAAATGTGCACAAAACCAATTAGTCAAAACCAAACATTTGTTCACTATAATTAAAGCTGCTTTTATGAATCACCAGTGGGGGGGAAAAAAAAAAAAAAAAAAAAAAAAAAGTCTTCGCAGGCTTTGGACCAACCTGTATTTATTTATATAAAAACAAACAAACAAACAAACAAAAAAGCCTGAGGCCAGTGCACAATTTGAGACAAAGCTACGCTGTTACCTAGCGCAAATTCTCGCTGAGTCCAGTGATGGCTTTAAAATAGCCAAATAAAAAGTTGCTACAAACAGAGCTTTAACTGACAAAAAAAAAAATAACTCCTCCCTCTGCCTGTCTCAAACACGACATTCTCTTTCTTACATCAGGCTGCTCTTAATGAGTGTGTTTCAATGTCATAATGATCATCTAAACATAGTTTTTTTTTTTTTTTTTGTCTTTTTCACAGCCCAGTGTTTTGTTCAGAAAAAAAAACAGAAGAGGTTGCCACGCCGTTTACATTAGCTACGACGATATGCTTTGCTGCAGAACATCAGTGCACATGCGTGGACGAACGAGAGGCTGAATTAAGCATTGCTTCTCTCTTTATCTTGTGCAGTATAGTTCCACACAATTGCTTACAGACATTTGGCATTTTCTTTCAATTCTTTTTTTTATTTTTATATGCCTGAGAGGTAATGGGAGGCATCATGAACTGTTCAGCTACAGCAGCCAAAAAATTAAAAAAAAAAACCCTAGCACCTCCACATGACTCTCAAATGCTTGTTATAGCTCACAAGTCTGATTAAATGAGTTTCATTCATATTAACACACTTGTCGTAAACAACATTTGCACCTTTAGTCCATTATAGGCTGTGTAAAGGCAAGGCACGATGCTTTCCACTTTACAAGTTCATTACGAGGCACTGTTTTCTTTCTTTTTTTTTCTTTTTCATTTTTACGTTTTCTCATCACTCGTATTTGTAGTAGCCACGCTCAACTGCGCGGCAGGCGATCTGCTCGGCGGAGTAGCGCTGGTCGAGATCGAGCAGCGCCTGTAGCAGGGAATTGATGTTGGCACGGAGTCCCTCGCGTTGCATCCACACGCGCAACAGTTCATACACTTTGTCGCTAGCGTTGTGCGACTCTGCAAGCTTGATGGCGTTATCACTTACACCAATGCTGCGAAAAAACTTGTTGTGAACGCGCACATCCAGTACGTCAAACAGGTCGAAGGTCTTGCTTAAAGACACTTCTTCAGCTGTGGACAGAAGAATAAGGAAGGTGTCAGAATAATCCTATGCAAAAGAAACCATTTTCATAATTTTGAAATACTGAACGCTTAAATGGCAACATCACCTTAGGTAAATCACCCACTACTTAATAATAGCAATTCATTTTGACAATTATCTTTAAACATGCCAATGGTCAACTTTTAAATACTTACACTTGTACCAGAGCAAGCCCTGCTATCATCATATTTATATACTGCAACTGTGTTAATTAAGGAATAAAAATTACTGGGCAACCCAAAAGTGGTTTATTCATCTCTAGCAAAAAATTTAATCACCAACACTGGACGATCCTACCAAACGAGGATGTGATGAAGGAAATCTCTCCAGAACATACTGACAGTTCAGGTGTGTGTGAGTATATTCACACAAAAGCATTGTGTGCTTACGAAAAGATAAACAACAGTTCATCTCTAACACTTATCATAGGATTATCTTAACATCAAGTTTCTTACCAAGTAAGGGCACCAGTTTTCGGGGTGTGCCATCCTCCTATTAAAACACACACACAAACATAATTAACATTCTGCTCCTCGGAAAAAGAAAAAAGAAAAAAGAAAAAAAACCCTGTCTCTGCAGTACAGCATGAGATTGCTGACTTTACTGTGACTCATTCACGCTGTACTCCTGCCATCTCAAAGGAACATACCGCAAGCCTGACACGTAAATCACAGATTTTAACGTTAATTTAAAGCAGAAATGTCCAATGGAAAGATAACGTCTTGAGGTTAACATTCACTCCCTGATCTAACACACCCCATCCAGCTGATCAAGGTTGTAATGGGTGTGTGGATATTACGCATGGGTGTGTATAGCATTGTTTGGTTCAAAAATATTTCTCTCATGACACTGAGATGATGTGATAAATCAGCTGCATTAATGCTTTAAAGCATTAAAACAAAAGTGCAGATGGGAACAGCTGGAGTGATCCCAGATGTGGAGTTAACACAGTGGGTATTTTGGTTAAAAAAATAAAAAAATAAAAATAATATTATAATATATATTTCTACACATTTACTCTTACATTTACAATAGTGAAAGAGTAAAGCATGTATTTTGTGTGACCCTAAATCAGCGTTCATCAGTCCACAGCATGCCATTCACTAATTCTTTAGACATTTGTGGTAATAGAACAAGCGTGCACATGGATACAGACAATACAATAGCCAAAGTATGGACGTATGTAACATGTTTACTAAAGATGGGAAAAACAGCATTGATTAAGGATTGACATTCTTTTTGTGTGGCATCACCACACTAACTACAAAAATGATTTAAATTTTTTATTTTAAAATTCATACAGGTTTGCATTTGACTGGTGCAATTCCACTATGATCCTACAGGTGGAGCGCTCTAAACTATTCCTGCATTGGCAGGCAGCACAGCATCCTGTGTTGTAAGAGCAAATTCTTTGCCACGTTTTGGCACCTAGGTATTGTAATAGCATCACATCCACTGGTCCCTGGTGATTCCCATCCCCTAGTGTTTACTGTGACTGTTTTGACTCACCTTTGCCCATGACTCTGCCTCCCTCTCACAACTGGCTGAGACAGGAAGTGTCATGTTGACAGGCAGGGCGGATAGACTGGTCTGGGAGGAGCTGGTGGTGTTTGGTAAGCTATCACCAAGTCCTCTGTCCTCATCCTCCACTGGGATGCTTTTACTCCCCAGGATGTGAGTCTCTTGCAGCAGCGGACGAGACTCCGTGCGAGGCAGCTCTGCCTCCTCTAATCCTGCGTTACGATTGTTCTCACACTCCTCAGAGGTAGGAACACAAACGCCATCCTAGAAAGACACAAATCAGTGGCTAATCAGATGTTTGCACATTAAGATTGGCGCAAATATTAAATATCAACTGGGTTATTTTTAGGTGCGTGTTGATTAACCTGAAGCATAAAGGGACTTACGATAGGAATCTTCACTTCATTATTTTGAACCACTGGGCTTGCTAAATAAGAGAAAATCAAAACAACACACCATGAGCAACAAACAGAAATAACAACAAATGATGGTAAAGTCTAAATTCATCATCACAAATTGTCCAACACTGTTTTACGCGCTAATGTTGGGTACAAATAGTGAACTACAGTGACAAAAGTATGTGGAGACCTCACCATTCACACCCATTTGTGGTCATTGAGCTCCCCGCTGCAGCTACTTTAATGTTATAATAACTTTCACTCATCTGGAAAGGCTTTCCAGAAGATTTTGGGGCACTGTCTCACTAAAACAGCGTTACACTAGGTCTTTCAGTTCTGGAAGTTTAGATGCCCACATACTTTTGTCCACATTCTAACATGAATATATGATGCATCTACATATTATTGAACAGAATTTTAAATGATAGTAAATCTATTAGAGAATGTGAACTTCCCTTTAAATTTTCTCATCAATATTAATAATATACTATAATATACTATAATATAGTTAATTTTATTAAGATGATTAGTTTAAAAACCTTGTTTTCTACAGAGTCGTCTCTTCCGCCAAAGCAGCACCAACACAATGACCAAGATGAAAATCAAGAATAAGAAAACCAAGAATATGAAAACCAATACCGGCACTGGGGAAAAAAGGAGAGAAAACAAAATACAAGCGTTTTAATACAGATTTAATAATCTAATGTTCAAATACTATAGTCTTGTAACGTAAATGAGCGTGGTGTGGTCATGTGATTGTACCATGATTTTCAGTACTGGATGTGGGTGAGACTGTTGGCATCACAGTGGGGTCATGAGGCGATAAAGGGAATTTTTTACACTTTGCGTTGGAGGTTGGAGTGCACACCTGCTCCTCAATTTCATCTGCTTTGCACCTAAGACACAAATTTGAGAACGGTTATTACTACTGGTTCTGATATCAGTTTTGCATTTTGAGATATTATCAACACTGCCGAGAATAACAATCAATTTTTGTGGCCAAATTCTGGGAATGTGGAAATGGATACATTCATATTCACAGACTTTCATGACTCAATTCTGGTTTTTGTGACAAAGTTTTTTTTTAAGGCTGTCTGAATGTACAAATCTAATTGTTTTTGTATGTAACCACTTTTGTATGTGGTCCTAGATTGAATACATATCTGACACACTGTCATGTGACTTGACTGAGGGCTGTCAGTTCAGAAATCATGTGACTTTCACACCCTTGTTTGAAATTACTAATTGGTCGAACAAATATGACCTGCTTTAACACAGATGGCACAAGCAAAAACTAAATCGATGTGCACATGCATGCCGTTTTAAAGGACCACATTAGAGTCAGATAAAAGTAATTATGAATGTGATTCATCATGACATGCAAATCTACTCTGACGAACAAAAATCAGAGCTGAACAATGTGGCTGTCAAATTAACTGCAATGCTTACACATCATCTTTGCAGGGGAAAAACACTGCTTACAAACTCAGTTTTAAAAATGTTTAAATTACTATTTAAATGTATTTAAATTCAGTGATTATATGTCAAAATAAAATCAGGACATCAGGACAAACTTTATACTGTAGAATGTGTGACCATGGGAATGGTTTTCTCAAGCTACTACACTTTATTTTCAGGCTGTGGCATAGTAGTTACCTAGTGCACTTCTTGCACACTTCACAGGGCTCATCTGGCAGACAGAATGTGCCAGGCCTGCACTCACACGTAGTGTCTCTCGTGCTTGTGCACTTCTGTGTTTCTATCTGACCTGTGCAGAGAGAGAGAGAGCGAGAGCGAGAGAGAGAGAGAGAGAGAGAGAGACAAATGGATGAAGGGGGATTAATATACAGAATACACAGATTTTAACAAAAAGAAAAGATTTTTTTTTTTTTTTTTTTAAATCAATTGATCAACAACAGGTGTTGTTTTTTTTTTTTTTTTTTTTATCCTGCAAGGAACTAAAGAGAAATAAATGCAATAAACATTCTAGCAGAATATCTTAATGATATATGACATGCAATATGAGCATATGTATAGCATAACAGAAATCATAGGATGTTCATGTGCTTCTGTCCAGATTCCTAGAAGCAGTGATTAATCTATGATTTGCCTCAAGTCCTGATCCACACACCCCACATGAGTCAGCAACAGTTTCCATTAACTCTATCACCATCTCTCTCTCCCTCACGCACGCACACACACACACTTGACTCACACACAGAAAAGATCACAAAAAGAGCAGGGGTGATGGGTGAAGGCCACACCCAGACTGCGTAACAGTAGCTGATCGGTTTCTCATGGCTGAGGAAACTCTAAACCTGTCTCTATTCACCTAGTGTCCATTAGTGTCCTATAGAAGTCCTTTGGGACATCGTGCGACTGTTTCATACGAGTTTGCAGCAAAGTTTAGGCCTCACGAGTGGAAGCTTTTATTTAATGGCCTTTTCTGAAAACCTGTTGTAACATGTCAGCCTGAGGGACAGTGAATAACTAATTCTCTTAAGTAAACAATCAGGCTGATATGTTCTGGAAATGCTTTTAATTTCTTCGGTTGTCTTATGATTTATTGTCCAGACTCATCAGTTTACTGGTAAAGCACTCAGTCCTAATCCTCTTCAGGGGTGGATCAGTGCTCTCTGCAGATTAATGTCACTCAGTAAATGACAGTGAATTAGATGTGATCAAATTATCCGTTTTGGAAAACACATAAAACAGGAGAATTACCCGCAGGGCACGGACTGCACTGGAGGCACGATCCCATGCCGGTCGGATGCTCGGCGTAAGTGCCAGTCTTGCAAGGTTCACATACTCCCATCTCCTGATTTGAAGTGCACTTCTCCTTCACGTAGGTCCCTGTTAAAGAAATACAAACACCCCCCCGCACAAGAGTTTACTTTCTCAGCTCATGGAGGAACTATTAAACTTTGTGCTGAGGAAAAGCTGAAGTTAAACTTGCATAACATTATATATTTCTAAACCAGTTCAGTAATTGTACATGACAGTATTAATATTTCCACAGCCAGCCGTAACCCTAACAAACAAAAACACATGAAGTCTCCATATGGAAATGATAAATGGATGTTGTTATAGGTGGTTGCTAAGTGCTACATTTTGGAGCATTTTGATTGATGAAATTTATATTATTTATATATATATATATTTTTTAACTACCTTTGAACATATTTCAAAATAACGTTTTAGCCTAATTTCACATCATGGCCTGTGTGTAATAACACGTTCATGCTAAACGTAATGCTCCAAGGTCATTCCTACTCACCAGCCTCGCAGTTTTTGCAGCAAAATCCATGGTGTGAATACTCCTCATTCTCCACACAAGCATGCTGCTTGGCCGTCTGGTTCAGGTTCAAGTTGAAGTCGAGCTCAGCTGCTCCTCTGCTCACCACGGTCAAAACCAGCACGAGAAGAAAAACCTGGTGAGACAAAGCCATTCAGGTCAGTTCACATGCCTCTCTCATTTTGACTGAAAGTGAAATATGTAAAAGTGGAATCAGACACGGATGCATCCTGCGTGCAAAAGATTGCTTTCTTTAATTTAAACCAGGGGTCTCCTTTATCAACACAGCTCTGTGTACATGTACACATTTCTACACATAGAATGTGATTTATCAAGTACACAAACCCCTAGTGGTTGAGGTGGAAACTGATTATGAAGTAACAGATAAAACGTAAAGAAAATCTTAATATAAATGCACATTTAAGGATCAAGCAAGTAAAGCTTGAAGATTTCCCACCTACCCAATACGAATATGCCTTCAAAAGCACTGGAATAACGCCAGAGGTACAGTAGGAATGTCGGCATTCCGCCTCTGACAGTTCCTCAAACTCAGCTACACCACTTGAGTTCATGATCATAATCAACTAGGGATGTGAATGGGAATAGTGCATGTATAGTTTTTTTTTTTGCCTTGTCCCTGCCAGCAACACAAATGTCATTGGTTAAATGTAAAAAAAAAAAAAAACAATAAAAAAAAAAAACTTGTAGTTCAGTTTAAACCACGGTCACCGTCGTCATCATTCATGGGCTTTTTAACTCCTCCACGCTTCGAATCTTACTGCTTACGCACGGCTATGGAAAAGAAACTCTTGGTGCGTTATGCATGGACTGATATACACCTCTACTCTCAATCAGATGTTTATGGTTCGCACAAATCACATGCATATTAAGTAACATCCCTAATTAACATGCCCAGACAGAGCAAGATTTCATCAACATCCCCTACGTACAGCTGTGACAAGCGGCCATTTTCACGTGCGCGCTGGAGCTTCTTCACGTCCAGAATTAGAACTTGTCCTACACGTGCTATGATAAATGAGACCCCGGGAAGATTAAAGAGAGATGCAAATCCATACAGGGAAGAAAATGAGGGGGAGGGGGAGCTTTGCTGTACCCAGATGAAATATAATCTAAAGATGTACGTGATGCTGCTATGGTTACAGGCGCTCCCACACGTACACACAGGCATATGGCACAGAGGCATAGGAACTCTCTTTACACTGTGAATAATGTGCAAGTATGGCATATACACTCACTGGACACTTTATTAGGAATGCCTCTTGTCATTTACGCGATTATCCAACCAGTCAAACATTTATCTCATAATGAGGAAAAGAAGGGCTTCGGTGTGCTTGTGTCTGTTGTTTGTTTATTGGGCTGGCTTGAAAATTTTAGAAATGGCTGATGTCCTGGGATTTCCAAGCAAATCAGTCTGTAAAGTTAACACAGAGTGGTGTAAAAAAACAAAACTAAGCAAAACCAAAACACCCGGTGAGTGGCAGTTGTGTGGGTGGACACGCCTTGTTCATACAAGCAATCAGAGGCGAGTGCTCAGACTGAGCCACGGGTACAGGATGGAGACAACAACAGTACATGAGTGCTCTATACAAACATTGTGAACAGAAACGCAGTTCAGAAAGCACAACGTATTAAACCTTTGAGCAGATCTAAAAACAGCAGAAGACAACATTGTGTTAGACTTCCATCATTAACTGTACTTTTTATTTTTGTACAGTCATCATGTGTGTATTATTTCTGCACAGTTAATCGCACAGAAATCGAAATCGCAATATGCACCTGTGCAATTATTTAAACAAATTTTTAGGAACTTGGAGTTTGTCAATAATTTATTTAAAAGTTATTTATTTGTGAATACTTTTTTGAAGTGACAAATAAATATTAGCCTACCTAGAGAAATATGTTTTGGATGTTCACATCACAGTTTAAAATTACAATGCGAAAATAATCGCAATGCGGCGTTTCTGATTAAATTAATTAATCGAATAATTAACCGTCCCTAAAATCAACCGCAGCAAAATTCTCAGTGAAAGAACAGCATGATGACTCAAAGCGCGTCAGGTGAAAAGGACAGGCCGTGTACAGGCGAGAATGTGTTAAGCTTGGTGAGGGGGAAAAAATGAAAGGGAGTGAATTGTGCATTCATATATTAATAGGTGAGTGTTTGAAGTGCAAAAAAAAAGAAGAAAAAAAAAGCTGGTTCATGAACCGACTGTGTGTGTGTGAGAGAGAGACAGAGAGAGAGAGAGAGAGAGAGAGAGAGAGAGAGGCCGCTCTATCGCGAGCTCTTTTTGCCCACTTTCCCCCTCAGGCGTTTCTCTTTATTCACCATCTTTTCAGCTCGGTCACAAAGAGACGGCCTCTTTCAACAAAGTGCCGCTTCGAATGACCCACATTTCTTCCTTCTTCTGCTTTATCCCTTCTTTTGATTCTTCTTCTTTTGACGGTCACTGAACACCTCAGAGGAAACACTACACCGCCGATGGCCTACATTTCCCATTATCCTCTGGCACAAAGACGGGGGCGGTGGGATCTTCTAGAAAACGCCCAGCCCAGAGAATGTAAAAATTGCTTAAAAGGCTGGATGGTTGGAAACGATTAAATGCCCCAACATGAAAATTGCAAAACGCAATTTACTGGTTAAAGCAGCACTGCGAGGATGTTGTAATCAAGTAAACAGATGTAGCTACTTTGTAATGGAAATGCAGTGGTTAGCACTCAAAACTTTGTTGGAAAAAACAATGTGTATTTAAAAAAAAAAAAAAAAAAAGAGAGATGACTAATACTAATGTAACAAAAACTCACTTTTATATGTAGATGATAAAAGGCACAGCTTACATAAGGTTCATTTTTTACTCTGCACAAAGCCCAACATCTGTTCGCCTGAAATCTTGTGCAAATGCCGAAAACTTAATTTCAGAAAAAAAGTAATCACGGGAGTTCAAGACCAAAATGATGTAAATAACAATCTGCATCTTGCAATAAGCTGAATTTCTCACAAGGTGAATGGTGCAGGTGTGCTAAAGCTATCTTCCATTAACGAAAGTCTGTAAATGTAGTTTTACAGAAAGTATACGCTGATTTAAAAGAAAAAAAAATAAAGACAGAAAAAGTAACGCCAAATACCTACATTATTAAACTTTTTATTGATTGACCCTTAGCTCTGCAGGAACATCTGACCAATCCTCCAAGCATTAAGAAGCTTGCAGCAAAACAACAAGGCTCTGCAGGAGCGTCCCTATATTAACGGTTCATGAAGAAAATACCAGGGAGTGGAATCGGGGGAAAAAAAAAAAAAAGAAAAGATAATATAATGTGCATGTGTAAAATATTAAAACATTAACTTTGCGTCTCTGTGTGTCTGCTCCAGAGGAACTCTCTGGAAAGCAGCCATGCCTTGTTGTTCTAAGGGAGTTTCCTGGATTAAGCTGCACTGTCGAGACACACACTACCCGCTCTCTCGCGTCAGAGTTTCCAACGACACACGCTTTCTCTCACTAATACACGTTCTCTCTTTTTGTTTGCGGTCCTGCTCTTTTCCTCATTTTTATTTTTTTTTGGTCTGTCACAGATATTCACAATTGTGGCATTAAGAAAGTTCAAGGTGGTGGGGTGTGAAAGTGTGAGAGGGGTCGTGAGAAAGAATGGAGCGAGTGAGAAAAAGAATAAGAAGGAGGAAATAAAGGAACGCAGTGAGAAGAGAGGAGAGCACAGATTCCTCCCTCTTCGGCAACACACTGCGACTATTCAGCTGAAAGGAACTGTAAAAGGCCTCCTAATGAGCCACACACACACACACACACACACACACACACACACACACAGAGAGAAAGAGAGAGAGAGACTGAGAGAGATTAGAGCGTTTCTCCAGACGCTGAATGCTTCACATGCAATGGAGCAAATGTCTACTATCCAAAGGAATTAGCCGCACCTGTTGTGCTCCCTCCTCCACTGCACATGCGCCCTTTACACAGCCATCTGGGTCAAGGGTCGTTTCTGTCTACGTCCCGATGACCTCACTTATGGCATAAACGCGTCTTGGAAGAACCAAACTCGAGCAATTTATTTGCCTTAACATTTAGACTACATTATTATTAAATTTTTTTAATTCAATTATTTTGCTTGTTTAGTTGCACAGCTCTACACGACAAACTACCCACTTTTTCCTCATTCCTCAATAAAAGGCAGGAGATAGCGAGGAGATTACCTCACTTCCTGTGCAGAGCCCACACATTCCAGCCAGGGTGAATCACTGAATTCCACACAGAAGGATTGGCTGTCTCACCCAGAGGCACTGTACCAAGTGTAACACCCGACACACACACACACACAGCTTTGAGAAAAAAAGAAAAAAAATCAGCTCTGCACATACCTAACGTTTTCACACGGTGCACAAAGCAGACTTTCAAAAAAAACAAACCAAAAAAAAAAAAAAAACTGTAGACTGAATAATATACGTTGAATGGTCACTTTATTAGGAACACCTGATTAGCCACGTGTTCATGTGTTTAGCGGTGGGTCATCAGTGCCCTGCAAAACGTCAGGCAGATGCAAGTCGGGACTACAACTGTGAAATAGCTGCACAGTCTGGCTGCACAAACTATCAGAATGGCACACAAAATATATCCATATACCTAATCTGGTCGAGTTGACAGATGGCTTTGGTAGCTGAAATAAACAGTATGTAAAAACGCTTGAAAAGTATCTCACAATGCTCAATGTCAAAGTTTGAGGTAGATGGGCTTAAACAGCAGAACACCACACAGGGTTCAGTTTTTGTCTGTGAATCCAGTGGACACAGAAAACATTCGCTGCTCTTTAGCTGTTGGGTTTTGATGAACCTATTCCTGGTGTAGCATTAGTGTCCTGTTTCATGACTGACATCAGTGGAGCCCAACATGCTCTTCTGCTGTTGTAGCTCATCTGGGTGAGTATCTGGGTGAGCTTGAACCAATCAGGTGTTTCCGCCCACAGAATCGACACTCACTGCATGTTTATATGTGTGTGTGTGTGTGTGTGTGTGTGTGTGTGTGTGTGTGTGTGTGTGTGTGTTTGTGTGTGTGTAAATTCTCTGATTTTCAACCAGAAAATCTGTAAAAAGTTTCAGAAATACACAATTTTCCAAAAAACTCAACCACCACGAAAACAGTCAAATTCGATCAAATTAGATCTCGTCGCATGGATGCCTTATGTGGTCTGTTTTGGATCTGGCTGAGGCTGAAGCAGGATGGGTTCCCTGTCGAGTCTTGTTCCTCTTAAGGTTTCTTCCTATTGCCATCTCGGGGAGTTTGTCCTTGCCACCGTTGCCCTCGACTTGCTCATCAGTGACTAATCATTTTTGATTCATAGACATTCACATTTCATGCAAACATCCATAATTTCTTTTGATTGTGTAAAGCTGCTTTGCGACACTGAATATCGTTAAAAGAACTATACAAATAAAATTTAATTGAATTGAGTTGAAATTCACTGGGATCCCGTGTTCTGTTTGGTGTCTAATGGAAAGGTCACCAAAAGACTTTCTGAAGAGGTTACCTGAATATTTTTTTTGGTCACTTTGCTGTTGCAACATGATTGGCTAAGCGGATAATTGCAGGAATGGTTCACGTTTTTTCCTAGCAAAGTTGCTCGTAGTGTATTCAGCCTAAAGTTCTAGCTGGGTTACTTCACCTCAAGCCTACCCTTGCTTAGGCAAATTCGATGACGTCAAAGGCGCTTCACAGGCATCAGCATAAGAAATGGGTTTTCAAGAGACAAAGAAAGAAACAAATTCAAGCTTCATGGGCATTTTTGCTTTCAACCTGAAACACTGAATGCAATTTAGAATTTACATAAAATCTACTCTATGTTTAACCCATCTTTCAGGTTTTCTGGATATCGTTCGTATTTTACTGTATGACCACAGAGTCTGGCTCGATTAAGAATGAATGTTTCTGTCTGGCATGTTCTGCAGACGTCTCGCTTAAAATACAGCCAGGATTTTTTTTCTTATGCATGAAGCTGCTGATTCGGTCACTTTCACACCGATTCAATTGAAGCATTGGATCATTAACACAGACACACTGTGAGCTCTGAGAACTGTGATAAAAAAATTATAAATAAATTTAAAAAAGAGAAAATATGGCACTATTGACTCAGAATTGGGAAGTCGGACCCTTTTAAGTGTTCGTGAACTTGTGCTACAAAAGTAAAGAAAAACATGGGTGCCACCATATTCAAGTGCGATGAGTGATGTGAATTTACTTCAGGAAAAGAGCGAGGTACAAATCAACGCCGTCAACGAGCGAGTTATAATCAACACTGAGACTGAAAGTGAATACTTTTATATACAAAGAATATTTAATTTAGTAGTAAAGAAGTTGTGTTTTGTTTGCTGTGGATGATTTGAGCAGACATATTAATTTGATGATACATAATGAAGTCAGGGTTAAGGAGACCTTCTTGACTTTGAGTGGAAATTCTCGAGTCGAGACAGTACTTCCTCTGGGGTTTTTCCTGGTAGGAGGACAGGAATTCCACGTTTTGAATTTAGCCAGAAAATATGGTACCATTACTACTAGATTTAAACATTAAACACTGTCCTGAGATTTCTCAAAAGTAAGATTTGGTGAATTAGCAGAAAAACAAAACTATCCTCCAGGCAAAGAAAACTTCTATCAAGCTTCTTCTGACCAGTTTTATCAGTCTAACATAAAAAAAAAAGAAAAACTCCCTTCATTAGGTTTACAGGATGAAAAGGTCTGGGAGACTGGAATCCACTTTGAGTGATAGTGATAATTGTATTTGCAGACTGCCAGTCATTCTGATCTAATGGAGCACGGCAGCCTTGTATAACCTGCTAATGAGTTGGATGTTGAAATATTCAGCAAAATAACGACTAGAAACCTGAGCAAAATAGTCCGTTATGATATTCAATACAGACAATACAGAGATGATTGCGTATCCAAATGAGCTCTTCCAGAATTCCTTTAACTTAGACACCTACTGCCAAAAAAAAAAATAGTCTAGGCAGATTCTACAATACCACAATTAACACAGTACTTTGTGTAGCTTTATCACTTTCGACAACATGAACCTACATTAAAAGTCCTCCCATTAACTTTTGCACTTTAATTAAAAAAACGTCTGTTTTTAAAAGCTTAAATGATGAAATGTTCCCCAAATCTGTGTGCGCGTGTGTGTGAGAGAAGAGGAAAGTTCTTCAAGGCCGAGGGAAGGGAGATCAGCCAGCAGTCATGACCAGGGGCAAACAGGATAAGGCAGGACATGAAGATTAAAACAAATGCAAACTACCACACACACACACACACACACACACACACACACACACACACACACACACACACACACACACACACACACACAC
>JAQMYG010000011.1:19365657-19378767 GCA_030014215.1 Clariallabes teugelsi
CACACACACACACACACACACACACACACACACACACACACACACACACACACACACACACACACACACACACTTCCCATGAAGCTCTAGATCCTTATGTATGGACCTAGACCTGACTCCTGTCTCTTTGCATCTTATGTATTGGGATATGAAAACCAAAACCTACATCCAGTATAAATCAGAAAGACACACAGCTGTGCTGCAAGAGGAAACTTGCTCACACGTGCACGAAAACATACACATACGCTCACAAAGCAAATTCGCCCAGACTGTGGTGTAGCCCGGGCTGTAATGGCTGGTCAGAGTGTAGACCATCGCGGTAACCTTAACCTCGGAGATGTGGTGAAAAAAAAAGCCACAAACACTTGAAACTAGCACTCAAACACATCATACTGAACCACAACACAGCAACACAATACATTACAGTATCACTGAGCACGTCATTACACACACACACAAAACCTAAACACTGCGCCAGAGCCCCAGAACAAACCAATACAGAATAACTGGGGTAAATTCAGTTATATAACGGCTTGCATAGAAATCCTCATAGAACATTTACAATTTTTGTGTAGGGTTACAAAAACGCTTGCTCGTGTTTGGGGGAAAAGAATCACCTTTCAGAATGTTTTATTTTGAATAAACTTGGAAGTATCATGGCATTTCTTCTGCTTAACAAAAGTTGAAAACTAACCACAAAAGGAAAAGCATGTCCACGCTGTACGAGAAATACAGTCAGGTATATAAATATTTGGACTTTGACAAAGTTAGTTTAGCTGTCTACCACAGGATATTGGAGTTAAAATTAAATTATGAATATAAGCTAAAAGTAAAGACTTTAGATTAGATTTAATTTAATGTATTCACTAGAGATACAGAGATTGCAGCTTTCTTGGCCGATGCTGATTTTAGCTGCCCCCCCCTTCAAGAACCATAACTGTCAGCAATTTTATAATAAAAAAATTGACTTTTACATGTTTTCCAAAACTGCAAACTTACAGACACCTCTCCAGGTTACTTATGAGAACCTTTCGGTACAAATAAAATCCAACTGAATATGAAAATGCAACAGGGACAATGAAGCCTATCATGTTCTTCCTCGAAGGCACGAGTTTCTTCGACTGCTGCACAAGTGCCCAGGGGTGGGGCAGGAAGATTGGCTAGTGCTGCTATGATTGACGTGAAAGTGAATCCTTGTCCCTGAAAGCTCCTGGCTACAGATGGTTTTAATGGGAATGGAACTTGCGATCTCTACATGATGGAGCAAATGTTTCTGTACTGCACAATGAAGCTGAAACTGTTTTAAAACTAACGTTGTCAGTTCCATTGTCGTTTTCAATACTAGATTTAAAACCTTTCAGTCAACAAGTATCTGAACACTGTGGTGCACCATCCTATGGTCCTATAGCATCTGAATCTGAGCGCATTATATATAAAATATATACTTCAGAATTCATCCTGTCAGCAGTCACATGATCAGTAAATATCCATTAAGCAGTTCCTCTGGCAGACTTCCATTCCCGCACCATGAAATGAGGTGGTTAGCATCAGAGCTCGAGTAGGTTCTTCCTTTATTCACATCCTTTTCTTCCGAACATTTTTGTGCAAGTTAAATAATTCTCGTTTGTCCATTGAATATTGTTCCAGAACTGTAAAGGCCTTTTTTTGCTGCCAAACTCTTATCTAGTCTTCCTATTTCTGAGGCAACCAGACGTTCCAATGATTTACATCTCGTGATAAACGTCTCAGAATTTACTTGAGGTCTTCTCTTGATGATGATGTTGATCTGTCCGATTGCTGTGAAGGATTTTTTATTATTTATTTTTTTTATACAAATTCTGCCTTCATCCATCATGGTTGTTTTCAGTTGTCTTCCAGACCTTTTGGTATTCCTCTGCTCACCCAAGAGATTTAAAAAAAAATTTTTTTAACATGTACTGCATAGTTGATTTCTCCACATTTAGTGCTGGTATTTCTCTGATCTGTTCATTTTGATATTTCAGCCTAATGATGGTTAGCATTTTGGAATTCACATAGAAAGCAACACATGCCAAATGTAAATACCACACTAGAAACAAACTCCTACTCTTTTATCTATACCTTTTATTTGCTTAGCTACAAGTGAAATAAAAAGGGAATAACACAAACCAGGTCATATGATCAGGTGGTGTGTTGAGACCTGACATGGAGCAGAGTTACTGTAATCATAGAAACATTAGTAAATTACTACTGCAACCATCTTGATGGGTAAATTACCTAGTTTCCTTCCTGCTGACTGTTATACCCGTTTAACCCCAGCAATTTGCCCACACTTACAGTTCTCCCTTTTCTCCTCAATTTGGTCAATTTGGTAAATATTCCCCCTTTTACCTAGCTCTCCCCATCACATGACGGCTACCAACTGAGGTGCTGAAGGTCAACATGTGCTGCGCTGCATTATTATTATTTTATTATAAGTTTTTCTATACGAACAGAAACCTGCAAGGAATAAGTGCGTTGAAACACAATTATAGAAAATTAATCAACAACCTCAGATTAAAATCGAACATTCAACAGCACAGTGGTACAAAGGATTTTATACTAGTCAACGTTAGAAGAACACAGCACATGGGAGCAACAAAAGCTCTGAGACAGCCTGGCTTTTTTCAGCCCATTTGTCCTCAGTATCTAATAAGTGAAGCGACCACATAATACACGCTATACAACGCAGATTCAATACAAAATACATTGCATCTGTTTGCTTTCCAGTCGCTTTTATTAGAAATACAAATAGGGGTGGATAATAAGAAATATGATCTCACTATTGGTTACGTCACATGCGATGCATTACTGAAGTTACACTCTGTATCTGTGAAAACCAGTAACAAGGAGCAGGTTAGCTGGTGTCTTGGGTTGACATTGTATCCCATTTCCTAAAACCAGTGCATTTTAATAATGTCTTTTCACACTATGATATATTTTTATTATTTGTACACATTCCAGTACATGATCACGAGTGTGCTTTTTATTTGTAAGTGATTTTATAAACTAATTAACCACCACTGACACACACACACACACACACACACACACACACACACATACACACACACACATACACACACACTTCATTGATATCATTAATTATAATACAGTATATACTACTTTTGTACTTTTTATACCTCAGTACAACTTTAGATAATTGCTGAAGAATAAACGCACTTAAGAGAAGTTGTTGATGAGCATTTGGTTTGTTTGTTTTTTTCCTTCATCCGGCCCTGTTACATAAAATGACGCCGACACCCCTGCGTTACTCGATTCTCCAATCGAGGTGCAATTTAAAGATCTCCCGTTTGATTGCTAGCGGCTAATCGTCGAGCTCTTTTCTGGAGCGTGTCTAATGAAACAGGAAAACGTTCTCCAGATGAGGGAAGGATAAAAGCGTTTTGACTTCGTGTACAGTTGTGTGGTCTGCTTCCTAAACAAACAATCCGGCCGGTGAAAGGGCTAAAATGAGACGCATATGGCGGCCCACCGTAAGAATACCAATGCTGTATATAAGCGTGTGTTTCCTGTGGCTTCAACTTGGAACCAGGAAGCTTAAGATCGGCTGCGTAAAGCTTAACAACACCACTGAACACATGTGACCTTCGTGTGTGTGTGTGTGTGTGTGTGTGTGTGTGTGTGTGTGTGTGTGTGTGTGCGCGTGTGCGTGCGCGTGTGCGTGCGTGCGCGAGCTGAATGGCATAAAGAATTAGCACTTGAACTGGCAATTGTCTGGATAAACTGACTATATCCTCTTCCTCTAAACACACACATCATATATTACTAACAGTACTGTGTTATGTACAGCCGTTATGCTACTGTAAATGGAGAGAATAAGTGCACAGTTTGTTTTTAATTACATTTCATTCTAGACTAATTTGGAGTGAGAGATGGTTTGGACGAGAGGAAGGATTTCAGATACAGATAAGCAGATACACACCATTCTTCATTAATCCTGAGGCACAGGAATGAGTCGTTCCCTACCATGTGAGTCTCGTTATCAAACTGCCTCTTATTCTTTTGTACAGGATGTTGCTGATATGGGAAACAGAAGGGAGATGGGGAAAGAGAGAGAGAGAGAGGGAGAGGGAGAGAGAGAGAGAGAGAGAGCGCCTTGGATGAAGTAGACTCCAATCAGATTGGCTGGGGAATGTAAGAGAGGTCAGTTTAGAAAAGGATGGGAACCAGCACAACCCTACAGACACACACAAACACGCAAACACACACACACACTTACACAAAAAGGTCATGAAGTGTGCCAGATGACCTTTGCGGTGTTGCTTAAGGTTTATCAAGCAAACCACAGATCACGTGAAGACGCACACAAAACCGCACAGTGGGCAGTCGCACGTAAACACGTACACACACACTCTGGGGGAGCGTGTGAAACCTTGCGAATGTATCCTCTCGGGGAACACAGGAAGCGCCGAGACAATGCAGAGGCTTCACATGAGGGCCAAACAACTATGACACACACAAACACACACACACAGTTATATTAACATGTAGAGATTCCACACATACATACACTCTTGACCTTTTGGACTTTGAAACAAATGTTAATCCGGTCAACCATGTTCTGTTTTCACTCATCACTCTGTATTTTGACTGAGCTTATGATAAATACAACCACGGCTCGCAGGTTCACAGTGACAACCAAAACATTGGGAGTTTCTTTAGAATTAATCATTATTTGTTACACTTCACTGTTACATCAGATCAGAACTTTGAGCTATAGGAAGTTTAATCCTGCTGTGCTGGTTTCCACAAGTGTGTGTGTGTGTGTGCGTGTGTGTGTGTGTGTGTGTGTGTGTATAGCGTGGGAGGATATTAATAGCGCAGCAAAGCCACAGCGATGCAGACCTTCTGCATTTCAGATGCGCAGTTTAAGACGGCTGGCGTCTGACTTCAGCGTCTGATAGATTGACTAGAAGGCGATGGTTAGGGAAAGAATAGGACAGAAGAAAGACTTTAAAATGTCAGACAGAAATACAGAAAGCTTTGATTTACAGTACACTTCCTGTGCAAAACCACATTTCTCAGATCCACACAATAGATAAGCAGTCTGGGGGGTTGGGGACAGGGACACCAAGGTTTAGCTGGCTTGAAGCAATCACTCTCATTTCTTTAATAATGCTTGATATCTTCCTTCCTGTGTCTTATTAAAGCTAGTTCAAATATGGATTTCTGCGACTTTGAGCATTTAACTTTGTGATGCTGGTGCCAGGACTTTAAATATTCCTTTAAATAACACATTTTTAATATTAAGAAAATAAAGGGGAAAGTTTGCTGGAGTCTACTAAAACCATTTCAAGCTTATGAGTCGCTAGGCAAGAGCTGATGGAACTCTTGGCTCGAAGAGAACCAAATGAAAAACTATCAAAGAAAAATGATTTAAGGACTTGAGTTTGTTTCATGCATGTTCACTGAGGCACGTCTAAAGGCGCAAGAACTCTCAGGATGAGTCACAGTTCAAAGTGTGTCCAGACAATCACGAGTTCGACAGGTCTCGAATGGACGCCGCTGATCTCCAAAGAAAGGCAATGACTCATCCAGTTATATTACACTTTCCATTTATTAACTAGCCTGGGATGTTCAATGATCAGTGTGTGTAGACAATAACAAGTGGCTTATTTAGACTAAGGCGGGAGGATTTTGTTTGCTGCTGACCCCGGACCAAGCATATACTGTAGGGTCAGGGCTTTAGCTACAGTACTGCATACCTTTACCATTAGCCCATCATCTGGATATGAAAGGAAAAGACTGCTAGGACCTTTGAGCTGCATACCTAGTGCGTTAGCGACAGCACTGAATTACACGAGCAGTTGTTAGATTTCAATTACTTGTCCCTTTACAGTTAGTCACTGACCTGGAATAAATCTTATTGAGGATCAGCCAAGAGGTGACTACAAACCTTAGCACTGGCGACTGATTGTTGTGCCAAATTGCTGCTCCATTAGTCACCACTTTAGCCCCGGAAAGAAGCTTTGGATTCATATGTTTGCAAACTGCTACTGCTTTTTGAAAAAGACAAAGGGACCTTTGTCTGCATAAACATAACTGTCTTGACTGCTCACCTGAAATTAGCTATATTATATATATATATATATATATATATATACATACACACACACACACACACACACACACAGGTGTATACTGACTAGTGATGTAACTGATCGATAACTGTCTAATGCTCCAAATATCTCAAGTTCATAAAGTAGAGATGCGCATCCTGTGTGTTCCTTTTACATCTTACTTTACTTATTTAATGAATGTATTTATTTTATTATTTTATTTAGTTGGCACCATTTCCCAAAATATTAACAAACTAGTATGACAAAGTACTACAACACCAACCAGGCAAGCTTAGCACCAGGCACTAATGGTTAAACGCAGAAATCTAAATCATGATATTGGATCTATGCAATTATTTAATCACGAAATACTGCAATTTATTATTATAAGTAATACACAAGCAGTCGGGAATTACATGGAGATTTTTTTATAATTAAAGTTGTTTTTCTTAGAGTTGATATGTAAATATTGGCGAACACTAACTAATGAGATAATTTCTCCATTTATTTAGTGTTACCCTAGATAAATATGTTTGAACACAAAATGGTACGTTTAACAGTTAAATATCGCAGTTAAAATTTCAATCTTAATGTGTCTAAAAAAAACTGCAGTGGGATTTTTTTTCCCCCTGCAGTCCTAATTATTAATCAATTTCTTTGTCTGAAAGCTTCATAAGTTTGACAAGCCTGACTGAACAACAGTACAAAACCTCATGCTTGTGTGACTTTGTTCCTCCCAAATCCTGATACACATTAGTGAAAAAAAAAAAAAAGGGGGGGGGGGGGGGAGGTGGGCCTGCAATTTGTACTTGTTTAGAAAACATCCCTTTATTCTGAATAATGTAATCATAGTAAATCAGTTACATCCCTGCCACATACCTGATTCAAACACAGAGAGACTTTCTAAAACAGAAAATAGCAAAAGAATCCTGATTTGCCTCCTGATCAGACAGACAATAACTTCCTTTGCTATTTGCCACAGCTTAAGCTGTTTAAAGGAAAACATTGTACCATGTACTATTTTCTATTACCTTGGGATGGTAATACACAGTTCGGTTTTAAAGTATCTACCAGTAAAGATGCTTACCCTGCATATTTAGGCAAAGAAGCAGCAATTAATATAAATAAATAAATGTTTGTGGCTATAAACCCCATTGTACGAAGTAGGTTATATAGTTATTTGGATGTGCAGGAAGTCCACGCATACCAGCACTTAATAAAGTAATAATGTTTTGACTCACTGAACCTTGAAACAACTTCTGAATGCAAAGCACTGTGAGTACATACACAATCAGTCCACCCTGGAACCCAACACCATTTTATTGAGTTATACACACGGGCTGTAACTAAAATCCTACAGAACAGCGCGATTTAATTACTTCTATTTACACTAAAACACACCCTCGCGCTACACGGTTCAACGCTCCAAAGAATAAAAGCGACTAATAGGGAAAAAAAAAAAAAAAAAAAAAAAAGACGTGAGATGAAGAAGACGGATGATCACAATAGAACGTTAGCTCGCTCACTTTCTCCCTCTCCTTTAATTGGACAGAGTATCAGGCTACCAGGACAACAGGTGCACTATCTGTATGTCTAACACACCGTCCCTCCCTGCTTCATCTCCCAGCGAAGGGTGCGGCCGCTTTTCTTTATTCCTGACAAAGCCTCCTCCCCAAAGACGCTCTGAAGGGGACAAAAGCTGAGCGCTGAAGAGCTCCAAGCTCGAGTTACAGCCGTGTCAAAAGCTGGGCAGCTCTGTAAAGCGCTTCTCAAAGCTGCGTGCAGAACCGGAGAGTGTTAAAGAACAGCATTTAAAGCATCCCGTACTCCAGAGATCAACTTCTAAAGCTGCATTCACTTTAGGCGCAGACAAATCACTGGTGTCAACCTGAGTGGTTTATATCCATCCTGTCCATTCTGACGAGAAAGACAACTATGAGATGTGGCATTCTGCACATAAAAGAGTCTGGCTAACTTCATGTGTGCTTTGTTTTGCTTGGTTTCATCTGCATACCCACATCTGAATTCAGAACAAAAGTGGTCGGACTTCACATAAGTAGCTTCTGATCTAGATACCACATCAAGATGCTTAAAATACAGTGGGCACATTAAATCTAAACACTGTAAATCCGAACACTTTGTGAGCAACAATAAGATTGTTAATCCTGCTTATCTGCCCAACAACTATGATTGAAAAATCAATAGACTGAGCATGAATGAGTGGCTGGGCTCCTGATTTTTCCAGTTTCGCAAGATGTTTATGTGATCTACTCTGATACATCATGTAATCAGGAGTCCAATCACCTCGTAGAATTACTACCAGATACAACAACTGAAAGCTTTAACAGACAAAATTATATATAAAAGATTCTTTTTTGCAAATCATAGCGATTTAAGGTTTGCTGTTAAAATGAGAAACTCAAAAACAGACAACGTGCAATATTACAATGCCGAACGCTAATATGAAACGGGATAGACATTTAACCATCTCTAGAACAACTTTCAATTCTGTCACCAAATTTTTTTTTTTGCAAGTCAGAGCGATTTGAGGCTTGCTGCTTAAATGAGAATCATAACTCAAAAACAGACAACATGCAATATTACAATGCTAAATGCTAATATGAACTTTTTTTTTTTTTTTTTTTATAGTTTCACACATGCATTATACATACACCTGGCCACAATATGTACTTTATACAGTATATACACACACCGATTAGCCATAACATTAAAACCTTAAATTTTAAGTTTAAGCCCAATAATGTGCAGATTCCCCTTCTGTCACCAAAACAGCTTGAACCACTCGAAGCATGAATCCACCAGACGTCTAAAGGTGTGCTCTGGTATCTGGCACCATGACAATGGCAGCAGATCTTTCAAGTGCTTCAAGTTGTATGGTGGATCCTCTGTGGATCAAACTTGTTTGTCCAGCACATTCTACAGATGCTCAATCACATTGAGATCTGGAGAGTTTGGAGGACCGGATAAACAACCTTGAACTCTTTGCCTGCTAAGCCCCATACACAGCAAGCTGTGATGCACAGAGTGTTCTGATACCTTTCGATTATAGCTAGCATTGACTTTTTTTTTCCAGCAATTTTTAATTAATTAAAAATGTATATTAATTAATTTTTAATTAATTAAAATTTTCTGTGGGATCGAACCAGACAGACCAGCTTTTGCTTCCCACTGGCATACATTTTAGATTAAGATAAAATTATTGGTTGCATGTACCTTGCAGAACAGTAAAATGATTTTTTCCCCCACATATCCCAGTTAGGTAGCTGGGGTCAGAGCGGAGGCTGAGCCAAGATGCAGCACCAGTGGGACAGATAGGGTTAAGGGCCTTGCTCAAGGGCTCAACAGTGGCAGCTTTGTAGTGCTGGCGCTTGAACCGACCCAGAGCCTCAACGATTCTGTCTGAGCCACCACTTCGACTTCTGGTGGATAAGTTGCTGCCATATAATTGACAATCAGTGTTAATGTCATGGCCGACTGGTGTGTATGTGTGTATGTATGTATGTACACCCTAGGCTCAGAGAGTCAGTTCTCTGTGCTGAGAGAATGTCGGAAATGCATGGTGGAGAAAATGATGAAAGCCAACCTTATCTAGTTAGATATGAACATGGGTGAGGCAACCTCTCTGTATAAACACCTCTAATGGCTGAAAATGACCTCCACTCTGCTGTTGGTCACGCACGCTACATCATCCACACAGACTGAGGAACAGGAGATTTTTCTCCCACCGACACACACACGCTTACATACCACAAATGCAGCAATATAGATAAGGGGTCAAAACTGATATTCCTATCCATTTCCTATTTCTGATATTCCTATCTTTGTTTGGGACATTTGGTTCCCACCAAGATATCAAAACATGGCCCTACACACACACACCTGACCGCTCTGATAATAGGCAGTTGCACCAGATTGCATCACACAAGCCCTTTCAGACCGTCTCCCAGCCTTTCATATAAACATCAGATGGCAGATATAAAGTTCCTAATGAGCTGAGGGACATGGCGGCGCTTTCTTGTGGAATCCTGAGATGTGGAATGCTTGCTATGTTTGGACTGAAGAGATAGAAAACACACTTCCTGTCTGTGCCTACACCCTCAGATAACATCCTCCGTACGTGTGCGAGAGAGCTGAGAGCGGTGAGGACGGGGAAAAGAACGAGGGCGAACATCTGTTTGTGCGACATGTAAAAAGTGGCAAAGAGAAAAGCATGCGAGCTTCTGAAGGACCCCAGTGCTTGATCGTGTCTCAAGAGTGTGTGTGCATGTGCGTGTTTGAATGCGAGTGCATGTGTGGGTGGGAACTGCGAACTAAACTTTGATTCCAGTCACTAACATCTGCGCTGACAGGAAGTTTACAATAGGAGCGGCACAGTGCTGCCGGGCTTGATTTCACCCTCTCCCTCCCCTGTTCCCTTCTTCCTCCCATCCTTTCTCATCCTCTTGAGAACCAGGGACGGTTCTTCAGCGCCTAGCACGGTTTACATGTAGCATAAACAATGAAATGGCCAGCCACCCTAGCTATTCTGTTTCAATAAACAACTTGGAGATGAGCAACATTTTCAATGTGTGTGAGCACACTTATCTAAAGCTACAAATTTGTGTTAAAAAAACATGTTAAAAAAAAACAAAACAAAAAAACACACACACACACACACACACACACACACACACAATCTGGATGTGCTTCAGAGGAGTGAAACTCAATAAAAGTCGCTAATGGCTGACCGCAAAAGCAGACGATGAGATGCATGTGCCGCTGGATTTCGTATTTATGGTGGTGGATTTTGGCAGAGAGTGGCTGGAAAAACCAACATACGCCTGTGAATGGTTCTTTGAGCACAGAAACGAGCCTCACACTGGCACTCTTTCACCCCAAAAAGAAAAAAAATCCCTTCCTCCAAGTAAGGTGTGCGAGGAAAGAGCAGGACAAGGCCGGGTAGTGTGAAGTGCACCAGTTTAAATAAATGGCCACTGAGGCATGTGGACGCACAAGGACGATTCTTGCGCAAGAGAAAAATCCGCACAACCACAGATTTTCACACTGCCTTATTCAGTAGTGTCCAAAAATCACTCTTGACTCAGTTCTTATTTAAGCTACTACAAAAATACTCACTTGATACTTATAGAATATTATTAAAATAACTCTTTTTTTCACAGTTTAATTTTTGCTTTTTCATAAAATAATTTCATGTTTGATAAAAATCATTTCAATCGCTATTAAATCATTTCATAAAAGTTGACACGGATCATATCGCGTATTTATTGTCTCGCACGACCTTATATCACATTATCATGCTCACTTGTGTACAAGTTCAAGGCTCTTAACTGTGGTATGGGAACAAACTTCTTGTTGACTTCTTTAGTGGAAGCAGCTGTTGGACATGAACACATGGCTTCAGCACACAAAAACACAACGATTCATCGCCACTCCAAAAAAAAAAAAAAAAACACATGCGAAAAAAAAAAAATACAAAAGGAGAGAGAGAGAAAAAAACTAAACAATTGTGGTCACGACAAAAGTAGATTTAAGACGAGATAAATATGACATGGACTTAAACTTGTTTTTCAAGTGACAAAACCGAGTCATGCAAATGCTTCAATAGTTTAAAAACAATGGCATTTACATGTGTAATGTATAGTATTTGCATTAAAATTCCCAAGATTGTTTCTCATATACATATAGTACATAAGTTTTTTGTTGTTGTTGTTGTTGTTGGTGGTGGTGGTGGTGGTACAAGTAACACTATGTTATGTCACCTGATCACTATATAAATAATGCACTTAATTTTCATTTTTGTATTTCTTCATTATTATTTTTATTATTATTACTATTATTATTATTCCAGAAGCAACTGTTGCAGTTGAGATGAATGACAGGGCCTAAGAGGATAGGCCATCATTTATCTAATGTCGTGATTTACCTAAACACACTGAATCACTGAGATTAACCAGGATCATCTCCCTCTCTCCCTTTGACACACACACACACACACACACAGGGTTGTTTTACTCTTCTTGTGAGGACGTCCCACTGATACGAGCTAAATGAACGCTACTTAAACGTAACAATTCTCACTCCCATTAACCAAAAAAAAATTCCCTTGTGTTTTATATGTTTTGCGAGACCACGTTTAAAGTTATTGTGAAGAAACACTTATTTATTTAAAAATATAAACCGTGCTGGGGACGTGTGAAAAAAAAAACGACAAACTGACAGATTCCTCTCCTCGCGAGGACATTTGATAGAAAGAAAAAAAAAAACACAGAGCCTCGCGCGCGCACACACGGACCGGGTGTTTGTCCACATTTTACCACAGCGCTTAACAAACACTATACGGCTGCTTCCACAAATTAAATGAAACAGATACTAATGTTACTGTATCGTGTGTGTGTGTGTGTTCATACCGTGTGTTCCATCCTGAGCTCTCTGCCCATCCTGCTCCGTGACGGAGGGTCTAGGGGTCTAACAGCTCTCTTTTCCCCCCAACTTTTCCGAAAAGAGGTTTTCCCTTTTAAAAAAAACACTTTCAGAACAAAAACTCCGTTCCGAAACACAACCGCAATCCGTGTCGAGCCCGACTATCTCCTTCTTGTCATTTTTACCGAGCGAAACTATAAAAAATCGGAGCCGCAAACGCACGTAACAGGATCGTCTGCCGCGGAGCAGCTGAGAAACTTTGGCCGAAAAGTTTGCGCTTTACGTCCGTTGACGTCATACCCACGTCGCGCGCCGGGATTCTTGGCCAATCGCTGAGCAGCACTAAACGCGTGCAGGGATTTCTCAGGCCTAGGGGCGGGGCCGCCATCTTAGGAGCGCATGTTTTTGTGGTTGTTATTTACACAGTTGGTGTTTGTCCAAGAAGCCGAGTAATACTGCTGTATACTGTATTTTATTTAAAGTAATAGTCATTCAAATAATTATTGGGGAATGATTGAGAATGTGTATATTCTCTCTCTCTCTCTCTTTATATATATATATATATATA
>JAQMYG010000011.1:19392974-19408975 GCA_030014215.1 Clariallabes teugelsi
ATAATACATCATAATTTTGAGATAATGTGTCAGAAAACAAAAACAAAAAAATGACTTTCTTTAAAATTAATTCTTTGTAGTTGGGTAAGCAACTATAGTCAAAATGTGAGTTAATTTATTTGTGTTGAAGTGTATAATTCTTGATATATAAGAAGATGTTGATTAACTTTCATATTAACAACTTACATGAGGATTTCTATAGCAGATGCTCATCATAAATAATAATAGATTATTATTATTATATAATAACATGATCCTGCATTTTTTTTGAAAGATTAGAGTGAGATGTTCCACACCATTAAATGGATTTAGATTAAACTCTAAATAGATAAAGTATACAACACACTATTATTACTACTATAATGATAGAACATATAGTAATACATAATAGTTGGCAATTGTTGGCCTGTGTTACACCACTCTGTCATTAATTACTTTTCCATAACAGTATGCCTCCCAGTGTTTTATTTCTTATTTAGCTAAACCACTGAGAATTGTATAGTTTATATATAATTCCACTTTGATCCTGCAACCAACGTGTGGTTCCTTCTATAACCAAACAACAACACAGCCTGCTTAAAAAAGGTTTTTTTTTTCCAGGTCTTTTTTGATTTACCATTTACCAGACATTTCACATTTCCACCATTTATTTATAGCACTGTTCCTGGAACAAAACATCTGGTGAAGAAAAATACCTGACAAGGAAACAGTATGCTTTCCTGAAAAGCTTTCCTGTCAACGTTTCCATATTGCTTGTATCTGTTCCAGAAGTTGATCAGCTGCTGATAGAGTCTGTTCAAGAAGGTGATGTAAAACAGATGATCTGATCTGGGACTTTTCATAGTGCTTCAAATAATTTATTATAGGGTCCACAAATATATTATATATTATTTAAATATAATATATTATTACTGAACATATGGTAACACGATAATGAATTAGGTATTTGTATAATTTTATTATATTCATATAACATATTTTATATTCTTTATTTGAATATTTTCTTTTTAATTATTTTTTTATTTCAAATTCTTTATTTGTATACTCTATTTTCTTTGTTTCTTTTTTTTTTTTTTAGGTTATGGGTGGTCGTACAAGCATTTCACTTCATATCATACCGTGTATGACTACTAAGGTAGCATGGTGATACGGTGGGTAGTGAGAGAAAGTTTCAACTGGTGTAAATTTGCTTGTTAATGGTTTGTGCTTACATTGGAGAATTCCTATCGATGTATGAAATAGTAGGTACCTGTACTACTTACACTTCCAACCATACAGGAAGTGCAAGACCATACAGCCATGCAAGACTACCTGTACCATTTTCAAGAACGCCTGGGATCTTATCCAGCAAACTTCAAGATCCCAAGTTTATGTGAAAGTAACAGCCAAGTTACAGTTTAGTCAAAAAAATGCAGTTTGGATTTAAATGAGCAAATACTTGAGAGCCTTTCATTTGATAATTACGGCAGCGATTGTATCATGAGTGTGAGACTAATCACCTTTCACATCCTCTCACACCGCACTTCCAATTTCTCACACTTTCATTATCAAAACAATTGTCTGTCGAGGACACAAGATAAAAAAAAATCACTGAGCTCCGCCTTCTTCTAATCAAAACAGCTATAAATGGCTTTTATTTTGAATCAAATAGCTACATCATTCCCATGTGCCCACAACACATATTGTAGATGTACAGTATTGCGTCCGGATTGAGGCTCCACCACTTGTTTCTCTCCATGTGAAGAGAAATAATATTTACGCAATCTGGTTGAAATTAACATACAATTTTTGTTCTTATTTGCATAGAACCCACAGCTATTTTTAATAGTGAAAATAATACACATACGCAATATGACGAGAACTCACAGGATTGGGACTACACAGCTGTGTGGCCGTAAGAAAAACAATTTGTTACTAAGACTAATAAGAAAAAAGGCTTCAGTATGAAGGCTAGGCAGCATGAAGATTGGACTTTGGAGCAATGGAAAAAGGTTATGTGGTCTGATGAGTCCAGATTGACCCTATTCTGGCATGAGGATGGTTTAGGGTAAGTATGGAAGCATATGAAGTGATGCACCCATGATGCATAGAGCCTATTGCATAAGCCTCTGGAGACAGCATTATAATCTGTTGTGATATGCTATGATAAATGTTGTACTGCTGCATAGGGCTGCAAAACCATTGCCTTAGCAAACATGTGGTCTAATCAAAACTAATAATGGATGAGTTTCAAAGCTCACTGGCTACAAAACCTTCCGAGAAAAAAAAAGAAAGAAATTTTGTAGTGACTAAAGATAAGACATTTGGACTAAAGCATAAGTTCGGCTGAAACAAAATACAGTTCACAGCCCTGGTACCACTGTTGTGTGTTTAAGCATATTGGTTGTAGCATAATGCTCTATTGTTGCTTTTCAGCAGCATGAACATGAAATGATTTTTCTTTGTTTTACATCAAAGGCAACAGGAATGAAGCCAAATATTAGCATACTGTATTGTTAAGGAGAGCCTGTTCTAGACAACCAGACACCTGCATGTAGGGTGAACATATATGTTCAAACAGGACAATGAAGCAAAGCCCATGGAAAACAACTACAATGTCCTACAAAGGATTGGCCTGAAAGGAAAAAAAGGGTTTGTGGTTAGGGTTGGCCAAATCAAAGTGCAGACTTGAAAACATGTAGCATGACCAGAAGATTGCTGTCCAGCGCTATTTTCCATCTTGGAGGAAAAAAAATATTCAGGAACAAAATCAAAATGTGAAAAGCTCAAATCTGCAATTGTGGCATAGGGATAAATCACAATAAGGAGGTGAATATTTAACAATTAAAAATGTTATTAGACTTTTTATTTTATTTTGAAAAAATTGTAAGGGCATTAATTGTTTTAATTTAATTTAATTTCTGTAGATATTCATTTCCAAAGGACAAGAAAAACCATCTGCTGCTGGTATGCCTAAATTCAATATTGCAATATAAACTTTCGTGGGCCCACCAGCCATTGTATATTTCATTTGTATTTATAACGTTACCTGTTTTAGGGACTTGCATTATAACCTATATATAATATGCTTCATGATGTTCATTGTGATTATTAAAACTGAATGTCATAATTATCTTAAAATATTACACAAGATGGGTTGCTGTTGTACTGAATATCAGCACGGCTGGACATGACCTCGAGTGTGATATTGCTTTTATACAAAAGTTTTACAAACACCATTTTATTATCAATAGCTTTTGCTTTGTCTGTTTAATTAACAAGTTATTTTGCTCCACCAACACATATCCTCCCATGACTGGTGGATCTAGTGTTGAGGTGGCAACTTACATGTGGGCAAAAAACAGTTAGTGTAATTAACATGAGTAAAAGCATTTTTTAATTCTTTCTATTACTATGTAGCCAAAACGTAAAGAGAATAAATCATGAAGGTGGTGGACAGTCCTGAGAAACTCCACTTATTAACAGTATTTCCACTTATTTCGCTTTAAAATATCAGCTAACTTCTGATGTATCCCACAAAAGTGTTAAACAGAAAGTTAGCTGTATTCCATTGATATGGCCAAATCTATCGAAATCCTATTTTTAGGAAAGAGGATTCCCTGATGTAGTAAGAAAGAGGAAATCCTCAGCCTCATTTTTGACACCAGGATTTCCCTGCTACCCCTAAAAAATAACTTCGCTAGCAGAGCGGATTAATATCAAAAAAAAAAAAATATATATATATACAGTATACATAGATATATTGTTTTATATCTATCTATCTATCTATCTATCTATCTATATATATATAACAATGCTCTAAAACAATGTTTAGGATTGACACTTTCTCAATTCTGTTGAAATTTGATACATTTCACTGAACTCTGTTGGCCACAGTGGGAAAAATCACCTGTACGACTTAATACATGACCTGATATGACAAGTTAGATCTAAGAAAGAAGACCAGCCTACCATAAAAAATTTCCCAGTGCTGCGTTAAAACGTCACTATTGATATCCTTATTTGGAGATGTCTTCCCACTAATGAGATTTTATCAGTATCTAATCCTTGTACATGGCTTATTTTGGGGTTTTGCTCCTGACTCAGCCTTTACCTGACTGCTGGGTTTGATAACCACCTCGACATGTTAGAGCAAGTCAGATCCAAAAATATCCTCAAGATATTTCAATATTCTGAGAACCATGATCCCTGTGTCTCGGCATCATAATCACCATGTGTGCTTCTTGTTTAGTCAGAAACAAATCCCCACTGATTTTTCTCGCAATCTTTTGCATCCAAGAACTTCATGTGAGATTACAAAAAATTTAATTACAGAAAAATTCTTTCGTATCTTTTCTTTCTTGCTGTTTCAGCTTTGTAGCATGAAGCACACGTCTAACCAGCTCGACTAGCTATTTGTACATGTATTATCTACTAGATAAAAGATTTCTTTTACATGCCTCTTTGTATGACATTCGAACACAGCCATTTGCTTGGACGGTGATCACGCATGAAGTGCATGTAAACAAACTTGAAGGGACATTTGAAGGGAACAGAGGATTTCCTTTCTAGATAAGGGTTCAGGGTTTCACATATTCAAAGAACCTCAGAGGAACCATTTTGTAATGGTGTAAACGTATCCATGATCAGATTTATCCCTGTTTATGGTAATCTCAGTCAAATGTCAAAAAAAAAAAAAAGACCTATGAAAGTTTCTTCAAGAGATCAGATACTTAAAGAGTAGCTTGTAAAAAAGTTATATTCAAAAGCTTTTCTTAAACATAATATTAAACACATTCGCCACTATGTTAAAAACTATGTTAAAAGAACAGAGTTCTATTAAACCTTTTCTTGAACAGCGACTCTCTTTAAATGTGACCTTAAAGCAATGTTACTATGTAGTCCATGAACTGTGCAAATTATTTTCTCAAACTCCAGATGCTGACATTTATCTACAGTGTAACTGGACTGGGTAGTTTATAAGTGTTTACAGTACCTTTTTTTGTGGTTCTAGCATTATCTTCTCATCCCAATGTTTCACATTAGAAGGTTCATGAAGATTTAATGCACACAAGAACATTTTTCTTTTTTATTGGGAAGAGGAGATGTGATGGTTAGATGTTAGTGGGGGAAAAGGTTATCTAGACTGACATTTATCAAGCTTTTAACTTTCTGAATGCAGAGCTGGGCACACTCTCAGAAGTCTGGGAGCAGACACGTAGACATCACTACAGTCCAGATATCATGTAATAAATCCCAGAAGGATATCTCAAGCGCTGTCTGTTGTACATGCAAGCTTCTTTGTACCTTTTGAAACTTATCTTAGGGGTATAAATGCCTGAAGACGACTCAGTTTTTACGTAATCAATTGCTGACGAATTATCTTCAGATTTTCGAAATCATTACCTCATTCTGCAGCTAATCCCACAACGCTATATTTATAGATTTATAATCATTTCCCAATAGAGGAACAATTATATTTAGCACTTTCAAGTATGGACATGTGAACAGAAACAGTGAGGTGTGTGTTTGCTTTATGCTATGACATGCAGATTCAAAGGAATGAATCATTCACACTCCTACACACCCACACATATTTCTACAAGTTTACTTTCGCCTTTGATTGCACAATCACATGCACACCTGTCTAGTTACAGCATCTCCCAGCCCTGTAATAGACGCCATCCATAAAAGGTGTCAGGTTCCGGATCATCATTACCGTGACCAGGAAAATGTGGTTACTGAAGAAAAATACATACATGTGAGCACATGACATGGACTATAACCAATTCTTTAGACATGCTGTCACCGCTTGAAAAACGTGCAGCTACAATTCAATTAAATACAGTTTCATTTTTATAGTGCTTACAATGACCATTGTCGTGAAGCAGCTATTCAGAAAAAAAAAACAATGCTGAAGGCATCCGAAATATGCAATAATATTCTTTGAACAATTAATGTTGGGATGCATCTGCTACTCATGATCTGTAAATCCTTCATAATAGCTCTTATTTGAGTTGCAGTTAATTGGTGATTTTTTAAGGCTTAATGAACTTTAGACCTCTAAATGATGTAAGTTTTGGTCTTGCTTTCCTGGGAAGGTTTCATAATGGTGCTTGATGGGTTTTGCAAATGCACTATATACTGTATATCTGGAATGGTATATGGGAAAAATCTAGAGCGGAAACTCATCCTTATTAAGTTAAGTCTTTATACATTACTACACAGTGAAATTCTTTATTCTTCGCATAGCCCGGGTTCTTGTTAGTTGGCTGGGGTCAGAGCGGAGGGTCGGCCATTATATGGCACCCGTGGAGCAGACAGGGTTAAGGGCCCAACCGAAGCAACCAGGAAAAGCTGGGGCTTGTACCGCCAACCTTCCGATTAGTACCGTAACTCACATCCTCAATACCCTGATCCACCACTTACTGTATGTGGGAGATATTAGATAGCAGGAACTGATCTGAAGTCATACAGTACCGTGTGTTAGGAGGCTGTAACGAAAGGTGTTTAAGTTAATATGAAGTTCACTTTCATTGGCAGTTCAGGTACAAAATTTTTGTTGGAATTTCACTCCTGCACTACAGTATTGAGCAACTGCATTTACTAACCATGAGAGAAAAAGGTTCTGCCTGCGTTAGCCAAGTCCAAGACCATGTGTAAAAAAATAAATACACAAACTCTCTCTATATATAAAACTCAATTGTTCAATTAACAACAGACATTGTCCAAAGTGGCTTCCTCATCCCTTTTGAGGAACCAGACTCTAAAGGGAACCCATCCTCATTTGGGTGATACCGGATAATGCGGTCATAAACAAATCCCTTCTATGACTACGTGCTCTGAGGTCGAAAGTGCAGTTGTGTAACAGGAAATGCATTTGAGTTGATATACAGTCCACTTTGTTAAGGTTACCAACTGATGGAGACTTGAGTGCAAACCTGTTTATGGCAATTTTAGTCCTGGAAATAAGCGATTGTTGCCATAAGCCATCATAGTGAAAGTGTCGTTATTATTATTATTATTATCATTATTTTTATTATTAGTGCAAGCATCATTCCCTGCCTAACCTTAACCATTCATTCCTACTGTATTCACATTTCCAGTCATGAACTTTTGATGACAGAAGAAATAAAATAAGCACACAAAGAAATCTGGGAAAACGTGCTTCTGGTCATATTACATAAGACGCACATGATCAGCAGAGTGACTCCTTTTTCCTGGCCTCTGATTAAGTTGCTAATTTTGGTCTGGAGCAATATCGTCGGAGAAAGCCCATCAATTCGCATTTCCTCTGAGAACAGATGCGGAAACAGATAGCGGTGACAGAGGGAGGGAGAGAGGGAGGGCTGAAGGGCTGGAGGACTGGAGTTGGAGAGAGGAGGGGGTGTAAGGAAGAAGGAGGGGAAATAAACGGAAGCTAGGGCTTCCTGAGCGTCAGTGATTTATCTAGTGACGCCTGCACTTCATTGTTCCTCAAGTGTTTAAGAGAGACAAAAAAGCAGTGGAGTTCGAGGTTGGGCTGAAAGTCGTTTTCCTATAGGGACCTCTGTTTATTTTTCTGTGTGTGTGTGTGTATGTGCATATACTGGCTTTTATATATGGATGGGGCCTAGATGTCAACGAAGATTTTTGCTGATGTGGTCACATTTGACTCAAGGACAACTGTTTAAAAAAAAACTTTATCTCAAAAAGTAAAAAAGACAAAAGGTTAACTTTTATGTCAATGGAGGAATGCATGAAGATAGTAAGACCAAAGTGTGTGTGTGTGTGTGTGCACATGTGTATGTTCACGCATATGGCGTATGTGTGTGTGAGCTACATCGTTGCATCTTTGGCAAATGAATCAACTCTTTGAATTAGAAATCATTGATCATTTATCTTAGTGGTTTGACATGGCTTATCATTGTACATGCAGTTCCAACCAGATGTGCTTGTGTCTCTTCTCTGTGTCAGAGGTGCATTAGCAATGCAAATACATTGCACCTTGCTGTTATAACATTCATTTAAATAGTTACCTAACAAGCACAGTGCTCTTTATAGGTTATATTGCTCTTTAGACAATCGTTAGATGTCATTAAGCAGTTTAACTGATTGATTCTTTTTTTTTTTTTTTTTACAGTACTACATGAAGCTCATGATCTCAATCATACTGGAGCCTCACTGCATTTTCACCCTGTTTATCTACATGAAGAAGAACTATTACCTAAAATAGCATTTTAATAATAATAATAATAATAATAATAATAATAATAAAACATTCTGTTGTTTTTGGATTGGCACCCTGTCTAGGGTGTACCCCGCCTTGTACCCTAAGTCTTCTGGAGGAGGCTGCAGGTCTCCATGACCCTGTACTCAGAATAAGTGGAAGATATAGACTCATATAGAATGAATAAATTTATGCCGCAGGTATTCAGATAGATCAGTGTCAAGCATTTGCTGATATAATCCAGGTCCAAGTCCTGGCCAGGGTATCAGCTTAATTGAAAGGGGAAAACAAAAAATAATATCAACAGTATGAGCAAAAAGTATTTCAGCTGAGAAATACTTGCAACTTTGATTTTGGGCTTATGAAGTTAATCCGCTGCATGATTACTGGTTGGAAACTGGATGAAAACCAAATTAATATTTCAACAGTGTTTTGACAAACAAAAGTTCTTTGTTTGTGTCTGCAAAATTGTCAAATATTAACGTGTACATTAATGTTTTGTTGTTTGTTGCCTTCAGTGAAAATCTTTGTAGAAAATTAAATTATAAGTG
Source organism: Clariallabes teugelsi (assembly GCA_030014215.1). Lineage (NCBI taxonomy): Eukaryota > Metazoa > Chordata > Actinopteri > Siluriformes > Clariidae > Clariallabes > Clariallabes teugelsi. Next base: position 19,401,714 of record JAQMYG010000011.1, read on the forward strand.
AATTATGATGAAATACTTCTTAAAGGAATTTAAACTGCTAGCTTGCATTTTCAGGCACATTACTGTATATAAAGCTCGCCGGAAAGATCCACAAGGTGACTGGTTGAGACCAACTGCAAACTCAATTGATGAAGGAAACTGAGGAACTCTACAAGTTATGTTGCACAATAATAATAATAATAATAATAAATAAATTGCAATAAATAAATAATAAAATTAATAAATTGCAAATTGTTCTTGTAGCTAGGACTTTGACCAAATTTTTTCCCCTAGTGTTACCGTGAACATAGTTTTAGATTTGACTTTATTCTGAACATATAAACAAATCCTTAGGTTAATACTATACCAATTGGAGGTTCAAATGCAAATCGAGATCTTCACATTATAATACATTTATACAAAGAATGCACTGTACTTTACTTTTCACAATACAAACAAAGAAACAACAACAACATAGGATTAAAGTACAACTACAAATGTAGAAACTATGACTTCTGTTCTGCACCTGAAATATGGATTGTGAGAAATGTGGGTCATTATTGCACACTTTTACTAGATTCAGAACATTTGTAAGAAGTATAAAGTTTTTTTTCTCTTTCTTTCAATGCCAATTAGATATAGCCATAACCTTAACCATAACCTTATCAGAGACAGATTGATAGAACTTAGGTAACTTTATTCCATTATTATGCTAATTAATCATCATTAACAGCAACAGCAACCACAACAAGAGTTAAAATAAAATAAAATAAAATAAATAAAAAAGTGCTTTAAAGTGCAGTTCAAGTCAAGTGTCATTACTTTCTATAACTGGAATTAAATGTCATTTCTTCAGGACTGTGGTCCAAGATGTAACAATATAGGAGTACACTACACAAGACTATATTCATTGCAAACACTAAACATTTCATTAATGGATGTACAGACTTCTTTAAAACATTCAACAAATGTTTCACCGTGGCCAAGAGTCTCCTCACCGCGCTGTGCTTGACGTCTTCGTTCATGAGAAGTCCCATTTTGACTTGAACGCCCCTCATGTTTGAAATTCTTCATCTAAACTGTGGTTATATATTCACATTAGTATTCATAGTTGATTACATGAATATGCATTTGGTTGTATTTTAAAGTCAGTGACCATAATCAGGAGCTAAATTCTCATCCTTTGGAATGCTTTCATACTGTACACTAGGTGTATGGGATTAGTGGACCATCCTTTCATAAAATTGAGCCAGTTGGACTGGAGTGCATATAAAAATTTATCTACTTTAGTCAAACAAAAACACCACCCTTCTTTAGGAGACTCATTTTTCATTTGCTTTTTCCTTCTAAGAAACAGAGTGTGTTTATTATTAGTGAAAGCAGGTGGCTGTCCAGAAAAGTGAAGAAGTCATGGCCAGAAGAGCAAAGGAGGAAGACATTTTCCGATGGCAAGCCGATTGTTATTCCTGACCTGCTGCCGGTGATTCATATGTGTTTTTTCCTGTGTCACGTCGTTTGTTCAGCTGTAATTCTCAAACTAAGCATGTCAACATAACAAGTCATTTAATAACCATCCCTATGGCCTGGCATATTCTCCCACTGCGTGCATGTTTCCTTACAGACGTCCTGTGAATATTAAAACAATTTCCAAGACGGTGTACAAAAGAAATGTGAAAGGTCACGTGTTTCCATCAACTACTTTATTTTCAGTCTGCTGAAAATAGAGGAGCAAAAGATGACATCATAAGATGAGCAGCAGCCAAGCATACACAGTCATGGAGCCTCAGGAATACACACTTCATTTCATTTTCTCACACTTTATTACTTTTTCGTTTTATCCATACAACTTTTACACCTCAGCCAAGGAATGTTTGCAGTGTTTAAAATGTATATAAGTACATATACAGTAAGTACATAATATAATAACATATAATATATATATATACTGTATATAGATCAGGGTCAAGTAAAAGTAAAAAAGTAAGTAAAAGTTAAAGTTAAAGTAGCAATCAAGAAAACTTACCTGCAAGATCTCATGAAAATCTTCTTCAGAAATAAATTTTCAACAAATGAAAAAACAAAAAGTGTACCTACACCATCTCAATTAAGAGCAAATACACAAAAATAAACTTACCTGGCTAGCTAAATCAAACTTTGCTATTTAACGAAGATGCTTCCACGTGCTTCCTACAGGCTGTCCTCCTAAACATTGAAGTGACATCTTACAGTAAGTGTAACACAGAGCTTTGAACCATTAAAAGATCTGGTTAGCCAGACTAACTCGCTCGGCTAGCTAATGGCTAAGCTGGACATGTTTCCACAGGTTGGATGTTGAGCTGTTTTTGGCTCGGCAAATTTGCAGGTCATTTTAATGCCGTTTCCTTTGAAGCGTGGGTCAGGGATCTTCATTTGTGTCCAGTCTCGTACATTTTGCAAGTCTAGATGTTCAACAGGAAATGGAATGGAAGTATTTCAAATCGATACATCCAGTCTTTTTAATTGATGTTTGGTCTAAATGATTTAAATACATGAAAAATAAATCAATTTTGTTAAACAAAAAGCTCAAAAATGACCATTACAGGGAATCTTGTACTTAAGTAGTACAATGAAAGTACATGTGGTTTGTTACTCTTACTCCTAGTTATGATTTGCTTATAATTTGCTTAGTGGTTAGCCCTGTGGCTTCACATTACAAGGGTTGGGGTGTCCAGTTTCATCATTGGTTTGTGCAAGCTGAGTTTGCATGGTCTCCCCAAGCTTGGTGAGTGACTAGATACTCGAACCCCCCCAATAAAATAAAAAATTTTTTGTTGTCATTTACTCAATCATGTCCTAAAATAGAAAAAAACATTACACAAAAAATATCAATTATATACACTGCAAATTAAAATTTTATGCTAGAAAATACACTCACTCTCACTCATCTTCTATACCGCTTTATCCTCTATTCAGAGTCGCAGGAACCTGGACCCTATCCCAGGAGGCTTAGGGCACCAGGCAGGGTACACCCTGGACAAATTGCCAATCCATCGTAGGGCACACACATACACTCACACACACACACACAGGGAATTTGGGAACATCAATTAACTTAACCTACATGTCTTTGGACTGTGGGAGGAAACCGGGGGACCCAGAGGAAACCCACCAAGCACAGTGAGAACATTCAAACTCCAAGCACACAGTGACGGGAATCGAACCCGGACCCTGGAGGTGCAAGGCGACAGTGCTAACCACTACACCAGTGGGCCACCCTATAAAATACAATTAAACTAAATAAAGAATTTGCAATAAAATAAAATTTCAACTGAAAAGTAAGTTTCAAAATAAAACAAAATGAAAAAAGAAAATTAAATTGCATAGAAATAGTATGCACAAAATGAAAGTGGAATGTGTGTATAAAAATATACAAGTATAAATAATTTAAAACATATAATGTGGAATGTGGCATTGTGGTTAGCACTGTGGTCTCGCACCTCTAGTGTTCGAGTCCCACCTGTTGCAGCAGTGTGATTGTCTGATGTCTAGTCGCATTTCATATCCTTAATAATCATGGATTGGAAGACATACTAATGAGAAACAGGTAGCCTAGTTTTCAGAAATGTTTATACGAGAGGTGTTCAAGGACCGGTGATGGAATTTCTCATGGATGTGGAGAATACTTCAAGCTCAGTACAGTGATACAGTAAGACTCTTAACCTTCAGTAAAACAACTCAATGGTGCAAATGTTCACAGTAAATGATAGCCGTAAAAATTCGGGAAATAACGATCCTGGTTAAGGTGGCTTGGAGTCTACTTTTAGTCGTTCCAGTGAACATTCAGCGACTGGAATGCCTGAGCCTTAAAAATCGAAGGACTTCTAGAAGAGATGCATCTGTCTGTGGGAACTGTACACATAATCATTCCTAAACACCACTTGTACATTACTGGGAGTTATTGCCACATCCCTGTAACAGTGCTGACCCCGCTCCAAGCCATTTCCACATGTTTTCTACATGCCATTAAAGGAGTTCCTTGGAAGGCCAGCGTTTCAGACATGAAGCAGTCTGATTATGGCTCAGACATAGTGAGACATTTTTCTACCTTGATGGTATCCATGCACTTTTGAAACGCTGGCATGAGTGCTAAACTAGCAGGTGATTATATAGAGAAATAAAGGTAGAAACTGTGTTTTATTATTCTGCAAAAGTCACCCTGATCTGACAATGCGAAGGGTTTTCTCAGGTCACCAGAAATAGTTTGTTTGGACACATTCATCTACTATAAATAACATTTGCTAATAAAATGACTAAGCAAAATAGACAAATCTCACTCATTTCTACCTCTACAATTCAGTTCTAGGAGCAGTGGGTGGTTTCATTAAGCACTAGGATATACTTTAAATGAATATGACATTCTTTGACAGTTACAAGATGTTAGACAGATACCTCGCCATGTGATTCTGACTCAGTCCAGCAGCTGTAGTGAACTATAAACAAGGACATGGTAAGAAAGGTGGAGTTCGAATGGCAACAGGACAGGGAAGTGTTTCCTATCTGCATCTCATCTGCATTGAATTTTCCTATGACTTCACAGGTGGAGACGTTTTTGCACAACCTTTTCAGTAGGTTCATGGGCATTAAAAGTTTCAATGTGTTTAGAAACAGTAAACATTCATATCATAATCAATGCAGATAGACTCCTGCAATCTGATTTGTCCACAACATTGTTGGTACAGTAACCAACATACTGTATAACCACTAATGCAAGCCCAAGCTTGGGCTTTAAGAAATACGCTATAGACTTTAATCATGACATTTGCCCTTCACATTACAGACATATTAGTACAGGAGAGCAAATTTATTTTACAATGGGGTGTTCGAGTCAAACTGGGACTTTTGATTGTGCACAATAACAGAGCACAGTTATGAGAGTAAAAGCCTCGATCTTTATTTCTCTATATAATCACCTGCTACACCAATGCACTTTTGCCAGCGTTTCATTAGTGCTTTTATACCATCAAGGTCGAAAGTTTTCTTAGTATCCCAGAAGCATGATCAGAAATGCAGAAATGCTGGCCTCCCAGGAACTTCTTTAATGTCCCAAATACGTACAGTAGAAATGCTTTGGAGCAAGGTCAGGAGTGTACGTATTGTAGGAAGCAGCAATATCTTTCAGCCAAGTTCCTGTAATGTACAACTGGTGTTTATGAATGGTTGTGTGTACTGTACAGATCCCACGGACAGATGCATCTCTTCTGCAAGTTGGTGACAAGTTGCACGTTGAATTTCAAGGATCAAGCGTTTCATTTGCTGACTGTTTAAGGAAACAACTGCAGTGGGCTCCAAGTAACCTCAGATGAGATCATCGTTCAAGTTTGCACCATTAAGCGTTTCAAGTCTTCTGTAAATGTCAATTGGTTTATGCCTTAATTCATGGGAAATTTTATTGCAAGTCCCGGTTTGAACACCCCTCATATTAAAGCAATCTTGCAGCTTTGATTCTTAAGAAAGAAACTGATTAAAACATGACTATTTTTATGGGATTGTAATCTGCATCCTGTGTGTGCCTTTTAATCCCATAAAAATAGTCATGTTTTAATCAGTTTCTTTCTTTACCGCTTTTTATATTATAAATACCAAAAAAGCGGTAAAGAAATACATGATTGCTAAATGCTTGAGTGATGTTAAAGTATTCAAGAATGTTCAGTACACTGTAAGTGCACGCATGTGGACAAGCTCATCTGAAATATTTGTTTCCGGAGCTGAGAGTGTGCAGCATGGAAGCTCATGTCCATCACGGGATTCCTCCCCTTACAGTTCCCTCCTCCTTAGCTTGTGGGAGGATAGGAGGATTTTTTTCCAGCAGGCTGATGACCTGACAAATCATCAGTAGCAAAAAAAAAAAAAAAGAAAGAAAAAAAAAGAAAGAGCTCTAAAGTGGGAATGGATGCCTTTTGCACCGTGAATTTGCTATGTGACAGCACAAGGATTTGTATTTATATTTTATATAGGTCACATATTATTCTTTTTAAACAAGTTACCATGTGTTAGTTCCAGTTGAAATACAACTCAAATCCTGCATATGGCAAGCCTTTTCTATCCTATTTCTCTTTCACTCCTTTTCCAGACACGCTGTTTCAGTGTCTGTAGCTCGAATGAACTGTGCTTGATCACTTTGCAGAAGTGCATTTTCCTAGTCAATCAGAAAAATCAGGGACCAGAAACATTCATGTTTAGGATCTTATGAAGCATTTTCCACCCATGTTCAGGCTTTTCACTCCTGCCATTCTGATGAACAAAATAAGGTGAGAAATATTAATAAAGAATTATTATATACTATATACTACGACTTTGTGCCTGTGGAATTTAATTGCACATTTATAAGCGTGTTTTAAACAATTTACAGCGGTATGCGTTGAATTTCGGAATTATAAAATTTTATTTAAATTTCTTCAGTAGTATTAAACAAACAAATAGACAAACAGACAGAGAAAGATTTCAAAAAACATCTTGATGTGTTCTGTTACTCTTCTTACACCCCACCCCCAAATAATTTTTTTTGCAAATATCTTCAATGTACAGACACGCCAACTTTACAGTTTTATTATATGTATAGATTTAGTTCATAAATGTTTAGATATAATTGCTGACAACTTACTAAAAAATTCACAACTTAGAAAAAGTGTTTAATTGCTACCAATAACAATTAATGCGGCCCTTCTTAAGATCTAATGTTTGCTAGGTAAACCGCTAGAAGTTCGAGTCTCTACATATAGACTTGGCCGGGTGGGTGGAGCATTGCGCCAGGGGAGGGTCTTTTCGGTGCTATCAAAAATAAAGCCGTATATAAGTAGTAGTTGATTGTATCTTCATCTAGCCTGAAATATTTCCAGATGTGTGTGTTTGTGTCTGTATGTCTGTCTATCTGAAAAAAGTCTGATCTTTTCTGAGTGTCCTAATTAATAAGATGAAATGTTTAATGTAAAAGTATTTCAAAGATCAGGGTATTATGTCAAAAAGAGATAAGAGAGAGTTGAGTTACACAACAACTTTTTGTTCATTGTACATCCTGTGTGTGTGTGTGTGTGTTTGCTCCTATCAGTAGGGAGTAGACTCAACAGCATAGCAGCACCCCTTTCAATGGCCTTGACCCCTATTCAGTGTGTGTGTGTGTGTGTGTGTGTGTGTGTGTGTGTGTGTGTGTGTGTGTCCATCCTCCAGTGGCTGGCTGTAAGACTGAGGCCACGTCTTTATAGAGGGACTGTTGAACATGGGTCACTGTGTCCAGTATGCCTCAAGTT
>JAQMYG010000011.1:19414409-19437625 GCA_030014215.1 Clariallabes teugelsi
ATTAGTACAAAATTTAACTAGTTCACGGCAATCATCTTATTACAATCGATGGGAAAGAAAGGATATAGAAAAGTTTTACGCCTTGTTTATGCTAAGCTGTATTTCTTTTGTCTTTAGTGAAATACACTCCCTGTTCGGTAATCACAGGTGAATCACGGGTGAGAAATCGAAAAAAGTAGATCCAGCGCATTAAAATTCACTTCAAAAATATTAAGTAATCCCAGTAAAAATATTCAGTTTTAATTAAGTTTTAATTATCGATATTGATTGGTGCAGGTGTTTGTTTACATTGAGAAATGAGCTTATTTTAAAGTACTGTGAACTCTTACACATAACAATGTGCAAACAAAACTTTTATTTATATAAAAGTCTTATCAGTTAAAATTACACTAACCCATAAAATTATACATAATTAGGGACATGACCGAGCTGAGTCACTGCTGCACTGGTTTCAAACCGCTAGCTGGCTGCTACGTATGTGTCGCTTTAGTTAAACCAGAATCAGCTAACTGGAATTAGTGTGGTTTAACTTAAGACAAGAGTTGACATGGGACAACATGTAAGGTTTGGATGACGGAGTTCAATCAAATGAAAAGTAATGTTAGCATACAGTAAAAACTAACGTTAGCATTTTAGCTAACGTAAACCTAAGCTAGCTTGTGGTAACTGGGGTAAGTAGGCATGTTCCATCCAGCAGCCAGGCTCTGTTTGTTCCGCGCATTTATGGATTAACCAGGGTTTAAGCAGATACGGCTCTGGCCAATATGGAGATGACCAGAGCCATTTTTGGTGGGTCAAATTATTAACCTACATCCAGTAAAGCAAACATTAAAATGACAGAGACTGGGTTAAGAACTGTACAACACATTATTGAAACCTGGAAGAATAGAAAAAGAGGCGGGGTACACACACCAGTGGACAGGCTGATGATCGATTGCATGGCACACAAACAATGGGCAATTTGTCAATGCACGTAGACCCAAGGCGGGAATTGAACCCTCAATTCTGGAGGTACAAACCACAGTGCTAACCACTACAGCACTGTGCCACCACCTATGGAGATGGGTCACTATTATCTTTCCAGGTTTTCTTAATGCGTTCATTTCTAAAAGCTTTTTTTTCTTGGCTTGATGCAGGCCAATAATTTGACTCACTGCATCATTTAGGGTTAAATAACTTTTTGCCAGCTGAACCACATTAATCATTTTAATTATCCAAAAGAAGGCTCTTACCTATTTACTTAGTTAAATGAGGTGGTGACTTTTTTTGTTTGCCTGTCAGTGTATATTGCCAGCAGAAACACACTCATCAAAAAAAAAAATTTTTTTGGTTGTTTTCTAGAATTCATCCATAGCAATGTCTGATTTTTACAGCATTTTTTAATTACCACTTAATTAATAATGTTCTCAATAAAACTTAATGCTGTTTATTGAAACATGGAGTCAGATGAAGTAAATGCAGATATTTATATCAGATCTTTCTGCAGCCTATGCACTTAATTATAACAAATCTTAAGTGGTGTTTTGAATGTAAAGCTTTAGATTTTATATTCTTGTTTTTGGTTTTCCTTTCCTCTATGCTATTTAAAAATCAAGCAACATGTGAGTTTGATTTTACTATAACTTGATTCTTTATCCACCAGTTATTCACCAATCCTTCTACTTTATTGAAGGACATTAATGTTTGTTTGTCGCTGTGAAATACACTGAGCATTTAAATCAAACTGGAACTTATTTATTTTTTGTAAAATAAAGGTGTAAAACCAATTGATATTTACAGAAGACTTCAAGCAAGTATGCTGATGAGACTCAGCAGTAAAGTACCGCAGTAAAACATATAAATGGTGCAAAGAAGACCAGATATTTGAACATTCAGCATATTAAATGATGAGCCTTGAAAATCGACAGATAACTTGTCACCAACTTTTATTCACAAACACCACTTGCACATTACAGGTACTTGGCCGGGAGTTAATCCCACATCCCCTGTATAATCCTGACATTTCAACATGTTTGGGCCAGTAAAGGAGCTCCTGGGAGGCCAGCGTTCCAGACATGAAGCCATGAAGTGTTGACGGTAACCTTGCCATGTTACAGCTACATGATCTCTGGTTCATTCCTGAGCTCTTAAGCTGTATGGAATTTGACATATTCAAATATTATCTGCCTTCATGTGGGCTTCCTCTGGGTTGTCTGGTTTCTCTCCCACCTCCAAGTAACATGCCAAGCTATAAAAAAAAGTGTGTGAATATGTGTATGTGTGATGACTGGCATCCTATTCAGGGTGAATTCTTGCCTTGGGTACAGCAACCCAAACCAAGATAAAGCAGTCACTGAAGAGGGATGGATGGATAGATAAGATGCTGCTTATCCGGTACAGGGATGCAGGAGGTCTGGAGTCTATCCGAAGGGACTCAGGTCACTTGGCCGCGGTGAGGTGCCAATCCATCCAGTATTACTTACACACTATGGGGAAATTGAAAATGCCAGTTATTGTATACTGTACTACTCTACATGTCTTTGGACTGTTGGAGGAAACTGGAGTACTTGGAGGAAACCCACCAAACACGGAGTTGTGCCCTGTTTTTATACCTTGTGTTTTTTTTTTTTTGATAGATAGATAGATAGATAGATAGATAGACGACAATTATTGAAATCACCAAAGACACTTTGTTTAGAAATTTTTATTAAGAAATGTTCTACAATAGCAAGTTTCCCCAAAAGCTTTACAATGTAAAATAAAGTGTCAATCCTTCCATTATGGTGAAATAACTTACATTACACATGGCATATTCAGAATTTTACAGTAATGTGAAAAATAAAAACAAAACAACTCAACAAACAAAAACCTGATAGCTTGCTTTTGTTAAACAAATAGTTTTTATTCATATTGAACCCAAAGTTTCTTTTCCAAGGAAAACAGAGAGATGACAGAAAATACATTTGGCTTCTCACACACACACACACACACACACACACACACACACACACACACACACACACACACACACACAATGCATACAAAAAATTCTGTGCATACATGGTATGTGTCAAACATTTAGGTCAAAACTGCACAGTTTGCATCTTCACTGAGTCCTCTCCTGCCCCTTGTGCTGGACTGTGTGTGTTCAAAATCCACATGTAGCCCTCATCAGGGGATCCATTTTTCATTTCATTTTCACCACATGAGCATCAGTTTCTACATTTTCTACACAGATTCTCAAACAAACATTCTAATATTTTTACGAAATTATGTAACACAACTCAATGATCTGTTCCCGTTGTTTGCTGACTTTTAGCAAATACTGCAAATTGTTAATGAGCGCAAATTTCTTTTTCTTTCTTTTTTTTTTTTTATGTAGTATTTACAAAACACCTGAAAATGAGTGCAAAATGCAGGCTCTTTAGCAGTGCTAACTTTATAAAGGCAACATGAAACAAAATGGTAAAGCTGATGAAACAATTATGGACACAAACTAGCTCCAATTAGCATTACATGAATATTTTATGATAATTAGTAGATATTGGCATTTATTTTAATAATATAATACCAGAAGAATTAGATTTTATTTTCAATAGTATATATTAGTTATTTAATTCTATCATATTATAACTAATTGCAGTGATCCAATCATTAATTGTTAACAGATGACATATTAGTATTGGTAAATAACTGTGTTAAACACTCATTTAAGCAATTTAATTGAAAGCAAAATCTGATACATTTCACCCTTTTACTTATCCCTCATACCAATTATCCTATACAGGGTCGAGAGGGGCCTGGAGCCTATGGCAGGGGACTCTGGGTACAAGATGTGGTACACCCTGGATGAAGTGCCAATCTATTGCAGGGCACAAACACACTCGCACAATTTGGAAAAGCCGAGTAGTTTAATCTGCATTTTTTAATAGGGAAAACATGCAAACTTCAAACACACGGACTGGAGGGCGGGAATCGAACCCTCAACCCTGGAGGTGTGAAGTGACAATACTAAGCACTACTGTATGCCACTATCAGTTCTTATATAAAATGGGCAAAAATAAATAATATAAATAAAATAAATCTAACAATGGGATAGTAAATATAGTTATTCAACAAAATTTTTAAAACTATTTATTAAAAAAAAATTATATAACGATGTTAATGTTTTTATTTAATTAATTATTTCAAATGTATTTATTTTGAAATGAATCAACAATTATATATATATTTTCTATATATTATTTTTAATGTTATAATTACATTTTCATTATTTCTTTACTTTAGTTTTTAAAAAATAATTTTATAGTTCTATATAGTATTAGTTTTATTCTTATTTTTTCCTTATTCTTAAGTGTAATCAACAACAAAGATTTTGCCGCCCCATAGTGGGCTATGGTGGTACTGCAGCTTGGAAAATAAATATTTTTACTGTAAATTAAAAGGTAAAATTATTATTGATATTATTCAACAAATATAAATTATTTAATAAAATCAATTCATAATATTTTTATTATTTACTTGACAAAAAATATAATTCTTATTTACGACATGAATATTTTATATGGTTTGGTTATGCTACTAGCTGTGTTGGAAGTAAAATCTTCGCGTGAGATAAAAGTTCTATTTCGTGAACGGCTCATATGTTTAAGTAGCTTCTTCCTGAATAATTATGAAGCCAAAATTAAGTACTTAAAAGCTACATTTAACATGTATTTTCTCCTTTCATGTGGTTTTCTATACTAATCTGTGTACTAATTTGCTTCAGATATTAAGAGGGCGGGGTATTCAGACATAACACTGATCCGGAACAAATACCCTTCGCACAAAAATCACATCTTTACACCAATGACATACAGTATTACAGATCCCCGGGGACCTGGCAATCAGGAAAGTCTGACCATTTACCAGTCGTAAAGGGACATAAAGCTATTTACTCATATAACAGCCATAAAATAAAAAAAAATCTTATTTGTAATACCTTTGTACAATCCCTTTAAAAATAACACATAGCGCTATTTTTCCATCCCTCCATCCTACTCCATAAATAACCTGTACTAAAGAGCATTTCCATCTTCAAACATCATAGCAGGTTAAATATATCTGTTGCTACACAGGAAAGCATACTGTATGAGTGCTCATTCTTCTTGTCTAATCTGTTCATCTCCCCATCTATTCAATCTTCTTTTCTGTTTCTTTCTCATTGGTGAATGAAAGAAAGATCCAAACAAGATGATTTCAAACGAAAGACAAAATCTCACAAAAATTTTTTAGATATTAAAATGCCACTAGAAGGCATCAGAAATGGATGTGAAAGAGGGCAGGAGTTAAAAAGTTTCATCCCACTGCTTGGGTCATCAACAAATCCAGTCCAGATTCGACGAGTCATTACTTACAGGCTCATGTATCGTTCAGACCTCGGAATCCACTGTGAAAAGTTAACTGCAACATTTCCATCTCCGCCACCACCTTAACCTTGATTTCCACAAAACCTGCTCCAGTTCATCAGAGGGCGGAGCTGCTCCTAGTCTCCACCTGTTTTCCTCAGTAGACTTTGCTATTGGTTACGTATTTTCTCCTAAGCTTTCCTAGGTGTGGTCTGAATCTAAATCATTGTTATACAGACCAATAGTGGGATCAGCGGTTGGAGTTTTTCCCGTATTGTGCCTTGACTGGTCCAAGATAAGAATATCATCCACTTTTTCAGACTTTTCTAGCATGCTAGTGATGGTAGATGAGTTCTTTGAGTAACTGAAGGTGAGGGAATTCTCGGGGTGTTTGGGTTTGTCCATGTTACCTATAATACCCTGCTGTTTGGGCTGGTCCTTATAACATATAATGCCAGACTGTTTGACCTGGACACGTCCAATTTCCTCCAAGGCACTGGCCAGAGAGTCCAGATCTCCACGTTCCTGATGTTGAACTTCCCACAAGCACAGGATCGCTGCTGAAGGACTTGACTGCTGTGCAAAGTAACCCAGATTCCTGTAGAGTGAGAATTATTCATGAGAAAACAATGCGCATTAAGTAAGAAAATGTATGCATGGACAAAAGTTGTTCACTGATAAACAAATTAATTATCATATTTATTAGTGTATTGTACTTCTAAAGGCAGACTTCAGCGTCAATAATATGACGATGAGATGCCAGGAACAAAACTCATGAGACAGTGAATGAATTATGGCAGGCAGCCGTCCAAAGGTACAGGATGGACATTAATAATCATGGCTCTTGCATAAAGAAGAAGAAAGGTCAACACCTGTGCACTTGGGCTTTTTCCCTTTCTCAGGTTCACCACAATCTGCAAGGTTTGGGTCACTCAATCTGCAAGTTATTGGCACAGGTTTTATGCAGGATGCCCTTCCTGCTGCAACCCATCTATTTTCCCAGGCTTGTGACTGGCACTGACGATGACCTGCATCTCCAGTGGATGGGCATAATACGGTATTGGGGTTTAAGGGGTTTCTGACCAGCAACCCAGAGCCTCAACTGCTTGAGACATCACTACCCAAAACATAATGAGGAACCATATTAATGAATTGATGTGCAATACAAACCTTTGAATACAATGGAAACTAAATTTACACTAAAACGAGCCCCTTGGTCGTTCATGACCGTGTCATTATCCTGTTTCACTGGGAACATTTAGCCCTCATTATTGCCATCCTGACCTCCAAAAGAGGGAGGTCAGGCCACAAGCACTCCTTTACACCCCTGTAAAAGATACAATGAAGACAAAGTATACTGTAACATACCCACATTAGGGTTTCCAGAAGTGTTCCATGTAATGTTGTTATTTTGAATTAATGAATGCTAGACGTTACAATTTGGATGTGGAGCCTAATTTTAGCTATCGTGTATGTTATTTCAAATTCTCATCCTACTGTATAACATTAGGGCTCTGGGATTTTAAATGTCAACTTAATGTTAACATTAGCCCCTGATTGTTCCATTTTCTTTATGCTAATAATAGCAAGGCTAATACTGTCATAACGATTACTTTATATGTGTGTGGGGGGGGGGGGATGGGGGGGCATGGTGGTACTGATGACCTGGTTTGCATCTTTGTCCTCCCTACTTCTGAAAAATACTCCCTTGTACCAAGTGAAGTCAGAGACAGTGAATCTAAACGGAAAGTGTTCAACTTTTCAACCATAAATGGGTATAAAGCTTTGATGGACAACAGTTGTAAAAAGCAGCCTTCTGAATAATGCTCAGTTGATTCAGATGAAAGGTATAGGAGATGAAGAATGTTGCTTCAGTTGCAGAAGCAAAAGTTTAGACGTGGAAGGAGTTCTAAGAAGTAAAAAAAAAAAAAAAAACATGGACTCAAGGATGCTGAAGGATAAAAGGAGTACTGAGGAACGACATGCTCTCCGGTTAATCAGTCAGTACATTTAAATGATGTGTTAGTCTGACTAATTGTGTTAATCCAAATGAAATGGGACTTTTTAAATAAATTTAAATATTAGACTGACATAACACATACAAAAAATTTTCTGTTCAATGTCAGACTATTATACCCAGATAATGCAGTTGGGAGTCAAGCTACTACTGTAATACATTTCGGCTCAGTTCGGCTCCTGGGAACGAGTTGTCAATGTACAATGCCGCAAATGTCGAAAAAGACGATGAGCATGAACTTGGTCAAGTTGCGGACCTGCCTTGCCTTTTTTCTCATAGAGAGGATCTTCCATTGTGAAGGCTGTTGCTTTGTCTCAGGGTCGTACCCATACACCCAAGTTTCATCACCGGTAATGATCCTCGACATGAAGGACGGGTCATCCATGACATGCAGGCAGAGATCTTGGCAGACTTCGACAGAATGTTTCAGCAACCAGGAGACAAACTTGGAAGCAACATGGTGCATATTCAAATCAAAATTGAGGATTGCCTGGTCTGCTCCGTATGACACACCGACAATGGCAGCAATGTTGTGGATTGCTCTCTGATGGACACCATGCACAATTTGCCAAATGGTTTCGATATTTTTTGGAGGTTGAGCTTGTTGAAGATCTTCCTGATCTCCCATCGTCTTCCAGTGTTGTTCTTCCACTCTTGAAGCGCATGTGCCACTCAGAACACCTCAAACGACTCATTGTTGTATCACAATAAACTGGCTGAATCATGTCAAACATCTCTGTAGCGGATTTGACCAGTTTCACACAGAATTTTACAGTACATTCGCATTTGAAATATGAAATACTGTAGCAGTGGTTAGAATAGCACACATGGTCAGAATAGCACCAGTTGCACAGTTACACAGGATAATGTTTTTGGTCAAACTGACTTATGAAGGTGCTCCCTTTGACTGTGCATGCACCCTTGTGCAGTCATGTATTTGTGTGTTATAAAACTATTCTCAAAACTTTTTGATACCACCTTGTACATCAATCAGACACAGAAATCAGCCTAGATGCTCCGCACCTGCTCAACAGTTTCTTTGACCAAGGAGTCGACCGAAATGCATAACAGCAGAAGAAGCTGATAACAATACGGTGCTGTCGTCTGCCATCCCCATAACCACAAGCGATAGCGTATATCTCATTTATACAAAATTTATACAAAAATGAGTACAGAGCTGTAAAGCTGTTAATGTTTTCACTGCTCAACAACCTGTTACTTGTTTTGTTCTGTGATGTAATAGGTCAACCAGGAATGCAATACTAACAAGCTGAAAAGGGGCCTACTGTATTATCACCTATCATAGCAGAGTCAGACATACCTCGGTCAATAAGTCGATTCTCCTACCATGCTTGTAAAATGGGACAAGGACAGTAGTCCAATTAAATTGCCTAGTCGAGCTATAACCATAGCTCGACTTAACTATGCGTATAAACATCCTGAGTGGCAAAAATGTAGAATTCGAGTCCATCTCTGCAGCTGAGGTTACTATCATTGACGGTTAATAAGAGTGCAGAGGTGGATGTACACTCAATTACCTGGACTGTGATGGGGCTGGGTGGTTGTGCAACATGCCTCTTTAATTGCAAACTGAGTTAGTGCTTGTGTCATGAGGGTCATGGAAGTACAACAATCCAGCCTGCATACTGTAAATATGTTTTATGCATCAGGACAGAGTTTTTGTGTGCCTTGACATATGTTGTATGAGGAACTGCAGGAGCACAGTGTCGACACTCTGCGCAGATGAGTCTCTGGATGAATGTGGTGCCAGCAATTCTTGGCATCAAGACGAAACTGTTTTGATGAGTCTAAAAATCCCTCAAGGGTTCTTTTTTACTCCTGTTCGTGGGTTTACACTTCGGATATTCATTCAAGGTGGTTTCTGCTGAGTGTCAAGTCAGCACCTTCAACCTTCATCGGAGGCCAAGGTCCTCTACTTGAAAAGTATGGGATGCTCCTTTTAGGTACGGTGCTCCTGTTGGAACAGTCCAAGTACCTTATCCACGAGTGTGCAATAAAGAGTGTGAGACTGACAAACTGAGCGGTTCAGAAGCAGCGGCAAGGCTACAGCCACTGTACTCTATATGGGGATGTGAAACAGAAGCTCAGTTTCCATATAAAGCTTTCTAGTAAGGAATCATCACATATCATGTGTGGTCTTGACTTATTGGAAGCGACCGAAAGAATACAGTCTTGAGTACTGGCAACATAAAAGAGGTTCTGTTGCAGGGTTGCTATGCGTGCTTTCTGTGATTACAGACTGGTAAGTAGCCAGTATTTAATCAGTAAGGAAATTATAAATTGTTATTTTTGGCTGCTCCCTTTAGGGGTCACCACAGCGGGTTCAATTTGCACATTATGAATTTGGCACAGGTTAGCGAATACCACCAAGAGCCTTCCTGATGCAACCTTCCCAATTTTTATTCAGGCTTAAAAGCAGTGCTGCATGGAAACCCCAGTGGCTGGGAATGGGGATCTCACATACTGTATAAGGCAAGTAGGCTTCCACTTAGCCACCAATTCTCTATTTGAAAAAATTTAAATCTAAAATAATTACTACTTCTAAAATAAATAATAAAATAATCTACTAGCTAAAATTTCTATAAAAACTCAATTCCTTTTTTACTGAGAATTATCCAAGATGAGATCAAGCTGAATCAAACAAAATGGTGTCATGCACATCTCTCTCCAGCAGAAGACAGTGCTGCACTATTCTCAGCATTTACACTGTCTCTCGGGGTAAATCACCTCACACACATCCTGGAGAGCTAATTGCTGAAATCCGCTTAACAAGGAAGCATGTCTCATTACACACCGCCTGCAGAGCTGGACGGGTGGAAAATCCTGCGAAATCCTCCAATCTTTACAGCATGCATGTGAATGTGTGTGTGTGTGTGTGTGTTTTAAAAGGGGCAGACTGTCCCTCTAAAACCGTTTTGATTTGACAGCCTGTATTGACTCAAAACTTCCAGTGCATAGAAAATAGTAAAAAATTTCTGGTAAACTGGAGACAGTTTTTCCTTTTAAAGTAGACTTTTGGATTTATGTGCACTGTCAGCAAGATGAACAAATTAACAGTGGGTGCAGTTATTTCTTTTTCTTTTATGCACTACTTGGTATGGATTTTTGATTTATATCTAAAAAATACACAATGTGAGCTGTTGGCAGATAAAGCAATAATTCAAAAGAAGACCTCAATATTTTTCTTAATGAACAAAGACAGTGAAAAAGTTAAACAATATGGAAACAATCTATGAGCAAAAAACATTTGCACCTTAAAGAAGACAGGACTCCTTAAAAGTTGGAATGTACTGTATACCAGGAGTGATGGATTTTCTAATAAATTAAGTCATGGGAAGTGTGTGTGTGTGTGTGTGTGTGTGTGAGTGTTTGTGTGTACTGTCTGTGTGTGTCTGTCCCACCTGTTTATGTGCAGTTTCTGGGCTAGAAGCTGCCAGTCTTTGCCTTTGGCATTGGCAGTGTCGAAGGTGGCACAGATCCTTTGCCGTATGGAGAGTGGGATTTTAAAAGCTTTGTCCCCCATCTGAGAGGAAAGAGTTGAATCTGGCTGAGAGAAAAATGGCACCATGTCCTTTTGGCTCTGGGAAACAAAAATTGACAAAGGACAAAAATAATACTGTTTAAATATACATAAATACAAAATGAATACAAACTACATCTGAACAAAATATTAGCCGGTATTTCTGTAAGTGGGTTAGTGAATGTTTACACTGATCAGCAACCATGTTAAAACGCAAACATTATGATCAATATTGTGTAGGTTCCCCTTCTGGCCTCTTGGGGCCTGACTCCACAAGACAGCTAGGGGTATGCTGTGGTGTCTTGTATCCTCTGGATGCTGTTGCGTGTGTGCGTGTGTGTGTGCGTGTGTGTGTGTGTGTGTGTGTGTGTGGGGCCTCCATGGATCAGACTCGTTTGTCTGGTTCATTCCATGGATGTTTCATTGAATTGAGATCTGGGGAATGTGGAGGCCGGATCAACAACCTTGAACTCTTGCCTGCTAAGCCCCATATGCAGCAGGCTGTGATGCACAGAGTGTTCTGGTACATTTCTATCATAACCAGTGTTGCCTTTTCCAACAATTTGGGCTACATTACTGTAGCTTCTCTGTGAGATCAGACCGGATGGGCTGGCCTTTGGTCCCCACAGGCATCGATGCTCACCTTGGGTGCCCTATCACCAGTTTACTGATATATATATGGTTAAGTCTTTATTTGTCACATATACATTACAGCACAGTGAAATTCCTTCTTCGTACAGTATATCCCAGCGTAACTGGGGTCAGAGCGCAGGGTCAGCTATGATACACCGCCCCTGGAGCAGATAGGGTTAAGGGCCTTGCTCAAGGGCCCAACAGTGGCAACCTGGTGAAGCTGGGGATCGAACCGCCGATCTTTCGATCAGTAACTCAGTGCTTTAGCCCTCTGAGCCACCACTGTCATGTCACTGTCATAACAGCACTGTGGTGCTGTTAGTATTATGTTGATCGGTGGATGTGCCTTGTTTTTTGTTTGTGTTTTGTCATCTATGCTTGGTGTATACTTGGTGCTTTTTTCTATGGTGTGTGTCATATTTGTGGGCATCACCAGGGAGGGGCTTCTGGGTGCTGAAGTTACCCCGGGATAGCGATAGCACCTCCCAAGAAAAATATACGGCTAACACAGGTGAGTTGATTTAGCCAATGGGAGGAGAGTACACTGAACCTCTGGCTTTCTTTACTTTCTCCTTCTGTTAGCCAGAGTGCTTTTGTAACTTTTGTGATATCAAATAAACATTTTTCGTTTCATAAATGCAGTTTTTTGGTTTTTGAGATGTCTCGTGGTAAATTTCCCCCTCTATTTTAAATTTCATGCACTTGAGGCACAAATTCTGACTTTTTACAGTTATCTCTATTTGATACTCTTTCATATAACATTTGCTCTATGGGAACACTTTTGTGCTGGTAGAAGGTGCTGGTACCTGGCAGCATAAGTTTGTGATCTTTGAATCTGAGGCTAAAATGTGCACAAACTTGTGTGTGTGTGTTCAACCCCAGGCTGGTGTAGAATCATGCGAGATATTGTTTTTAGATGTATGTTTATATAGGCTGGCTGTATCCTATGGGTTGAATATCTTGCCTTCTGTATAATACATAATAGCGTTGTAACTCTCGTGGAACAAGTACTGCATACAGTATATGCATACGTGAGCGAGCAGACAGCAAATTTCCCAATATTAAATTAACACTGTGTGTTAAATTGCACCCTAGAGTGTTTATATAGATTCATGTGGACTTATGAGAACTCTAAAAGTGTTAATTAAAGACGGAGAATTTATGAGTTTATGTATCCGGGTGTTGCATGAGAAAGTACCTGTGACAACTGGCACATTGGGAGATGCAAGATTTTGAGCACGCTCCCCAAAAAGACAAGCACCCCCATAGCGCCAGCGAAATCTCTGGAGCAATACCTGTCTAACGCGGATAGTTCTCCAAATGTAGAGTCAATTACACACTTTCATGTGTCACATTCAAATTGGTAAATTGACCTGCACTGTGCTTCAGAATCAGTAGATTTTTTTCAGTAGTGTGTAGCTTATTGCCTTTAACTCTGACATATAGTTTATACATTCCAATAGTGTTTTTTTTGTAACTAAATCAAAATCATGAATTTATAATTGACTTCACTACTCTGAGTCAAATGAATGCACTGATAATTAGTTATATATGAAGTTTGAATACCAAGTGCCACAATTTAACACATGTGGTTTGACTCCCGTTTATGGCGCTATACTGTATACCGTATATTTTCATGTTTGATAACTGTGTGGAAATATTCGCTTGCCAATCTGTTCTCTTGTTTGTGCTTTCCTGTGTGTATGTGTATGCTGCGCACCTCAGACACGGCGGTGCAGATCTGCAGGATCTGCTCATGACCTTTGACCTGCCGCACACTGATCTTACACGAGAGCTGATTGGCTGCTGGGTTGTGGCACTGCAGAGAGAAGGCACAATGCAAAGGAGATGCAGTACTGCACCAGACCCGAGTGAAAGAGAACTCCTGCAGAGAAAGAGAGAGAGAGACAGAGGGAGGAAATTAAAGACTATTTTATAAAGCACATCTATGGAAATAGTGCAGACTGACCACTGATCAGATATTTCCAGAATGTCATCAGTATGGTATTGGCTTAGTAGTGTGTGTGTACAGTACAGTATGTGTGAGAGACACTGGTCCAACTTAAGAACCTGGTGGAGCCTTGTCACTGAAAATGACCATGACATGCTTTATGATCTATGGATGTTCCTACGGATGTTCCTTCTGAGGCTTAAAATCATTGATGAAATATAATATACAAACATCGTGCATGGGAAAGATATGCTACCTTGCATACTTTGCTAGGTACATTTGAATAGTTTTACAGTAAAACATCATAAACACCATTTTCAGGCTTTTATTCATTTTATTAAATAATTTTACTCTGGCACGCAAGGCTGTCTACAACACACCTTTTAATTTGAAAACCGCTGCATATTCTTTTTTTGGAACTGTTAAACTTGCATGTTTTGGGCAAACCACAACAAAAGGTAGCCACAAAAAGCCATTTGGAATTCTTCTTTCTGTCAACTTCTCTTTGATCTTCTTTCTGATCTGCCAAGTGGAACTATCGGCTTTGCAGAACAGCAGCTTTCAGGAGTTAACTAAATGCATTCAATCAATTTTGGAGATGCGGAAGCCAAGAAAAGGGATGTTTACTCTGTGGTACTAGCAATGCACTGTTATGCATTTTGGATATTTTGTGAACAACATGTTACAGTATATATTTAACAAAGCTATGTGGGACACTGTAGTGTAACCTGTTTCACTTACAAATTGGCACTTCTCTTTTTGTGTCCTGCTATCACTAGCACAGGATTGGTCAATTTGGGACACATGATGAACTTACAGTAAGCAGAGATAAAAGGCTCGAACACTCAAGAAGTTAGATCCACTGTTGCATTTGGTATGTCTGGTTGGAATTTGATTCAACTTTATGTGAACATGGGTGTATATGCAAGCAGATATAAATAAATATGCAATGCACGAATGAATGTTATACAGCACGTACATGTAATATCATAAGATCATCAACTACTGAAGTTAAGCTGAATCTGGTAGAGAAGGAGGCTGAGGATGCTGTTCATGTTTCTCATGAACACTTTTATCATTGTTTCAGTTTGATGCTAATGAATCATTACAAAAAAACACAATAAAAGCATTAAATGTTCTATATTTTATACAAAATCTCAACCAACATCATTTACTTAAATTACTGCAATTACTTATTGACTTAAATTGGCACAAATAAAAGGTTTATCTGTTCGGTTAAAACCATGGAAGGGGGAGTTATAGCTCATTTTTCCATTTGCACTTTTTAACACTGTTGTGACTTATAGGCAGAGGTGGGAGGTAACTGATTTACTACTTAAGTAAGTATTTCATGTATCTGTACTTTACTTGAATAGTTTTATTCGAGGAAAAGTATAGCAGATATCTGTTCTTCTACTTAACTAGTGTTCTGCATGATGTTGTGTTACCTAATCACATCGGTGTGTAGTACTTGAAGCAGGAATTTCACCACCTGCTGACTAATATGCATAATTGTATGACTTGGGTTTCCTTCAAGCTTCTCCTGATAACCAAACAGGTGTTTGAAATCAGAAGCGGAGCTCCCATAGACGCTATGCAGTGCAATAGATTTAAAAGAACGAACGACTCGGACTAGAAGACTCATGAGAAGAACTGCTCAATTCTGTTTTTGTGTAATGAACTGCATAGCATCTATGAGAGTCACGTGACAAAGGAATGAACGATTCGGACTAGAAGATATGAGAGGTGAGCTGCTCATTCTGTTTATCATACTATGTCCTTAGCTGCATTGTTATATTTTCATTACTGGAATTATAGCCAAAATTTGTGTATGTAGACGTGTTGGTGGTCTGTTTATTGAAAATTTAACATTTTATTTTATTTCTGATCAAAAGTACGAAATGAACTAAATGACTCAAAAAAAAAGATTAGTTCATTTTAATGAACGAAATTCAAAGAACCAAGTTCTACTGTGCGTGTATCTGCTAAAGTTACTAGCATGTGTTTGTGTGCTTTGTTTAGTGAGGTGAAGGTTGGGGTTAGATTTAGGTGTAAGCATAGCATTAATTAGCAGTACTAATAATTACCCCAGTGGAAGTTTCTTACAAAAATAGAATCAATCAACACTTCTTTTTCCCTCTTCCTATTACATGTTCTCTCAAGTAATTTCCTTTCTTGATGACTTTTTTCTCTTCTTAATTTCTCTCCTCCACTGCTCTCACAAATATTCAACCAGCTGTTATTACTGTTAATTTGTGCATAAGGAAACCTGAATTGTTAATGTATCAAAAACCTGTTTTTCTTGGTTGCTAACGTGATACATTATAACGCATATTTCATTGCATATTTCATTGCAGCATACAAGCAAATTGCAACATAAAAAGGTGTCCATTCATTCCCAGTGTATGTTTCATATTGTGTTTCTATGACTTCTTGCATTATTATCTTTGCATATTAAATAATGTTAAAAAAAAAAAAAAAAAAAAGGTGGAAAAAAGGTCCCGCTAGCATCATGTAGTACCTGAAGCTCATGAATATTTGCAAGGGAATCTGCATATTAATGCTGTACACACTCCACAGTGTAATGAATATGCATAGATTAAGGTGGGACCTGGCAGGTGGCGAAGGGTTTGATGCTCCAAATGAAGTGAGGTGAAACATCCTGGATGGAGATCTGCAGGTTAGAGGAACTTCTACTGAAGAACAGAGTGCAAGGCTCTCCCAGGAGACGACCGCACTGAGCACGCTCCAACCACAACACCTCCTACACACAAGAGAAAAAGTGAGAGAGCGAGCGAACTTAAGGTTAATTGGAATTGAAAGGAGGGTATATGCAGGAAAGGGGAAGAGTGAGCGGGCGAGTGAGTGAGTGAGAAGGGGGAGGGTGGGGAGAAGGAAAGAAAGTAACAAGGAAATACATGTTGATTGAGGAAATAGGTGAGACTGAGGGCTGATATGTGCTGTATGCGATCGGGGCAGAGCGGGAATACAGCGTGATGCAGCTGAAAAAAATGTGCTCGTAATGCTTCTGAAATTCATGTTCAATTTTCCATAGTTGTATCTCATCATGCAAACTGCACCTTGGAGTGCCTACTATATTACCTCTCTGTGAAGCGATGAAAAGTCATGCCGGAGAGCCCTCAGGCTTAAACATGAAATGTATTGTAGTAATGTGCCTGATACGAACAAATGACAATGTGAATGTAAATAAATGAAGTTTTTCTTAAATAAAATGTTATACTGAATATGTCTGATGTGCCATGTGACTGCTAACTGGTTTTGATAAAAATTATTAATATTTTTTTTTAATGGATGTGTAACGGACAAGTTAAGTCTTTTGAAAATGTGTTAAGTTCTTAGAGCTTTTTTTTTGTGCTACAATATATTTTAATTAAACCTAAAAATTGGCCTGGTATTGAGTCTTTTCAAAATCATGTCCTTGGAAAGACGATAGCAGCATACCTTTGACACCTTCAATAAAGTCAAACATGTAGCCTTCAGAGATACAAACATTAAACAGGATACGGGGTACAACAAATTCCACATACGACGGATTTTCCATCGTTTTGTTCAATAAAAAAAGTGGTACCTTTTAATATCACATGCTGTTAGCTCATTATACGCTGGTTATTAAGGCTGCTTTCACACAAGACATGATTGCTCCCACATGATTGATCCCAAGTGCAGAATATAAAGATTGACTTCCAAAGACACCTCAGAACAACAGGTTGGAAAGATATTGCAACAAGGCCATGGGAGAGCGGTGTATTTAAGGGTATCATCTAATGAGAAATTAGAGAAGTGAGTGTAGACATGGCATCTGAGCTGAAATTCAGGCTACGGGATCTCTGATGGCAGGAGAGCTGTTATAGTTTGCAGATGTGACAGAAGTGACAACACAGGTGAGAAAGCATAGGGAAGTGTGTTTGAAAGAAAGAGAGAGGAAGGAAAACTGACTTGTTCATTTTTTTTTTTTTACTGTTTACAGATTACTTCTGTATAAAGTGGTACTGTATTGTGTACAGCTGTGGCCAAAAGTTTTAAGAATGACACAAATATTAATTTTTTTTAAGTCTTTTTGTCCAATGTTACTATAAGTATAATTACAACCATTTCATAATCCAAAATGCTTTTATTTAAAATTAGATTAAGTTTATGCAAAGAGTCAACATTTTCACTGTTGAACCTTCTTCCTCAAGTCTTCTGCAATTCGCCCTGGGATGCTGTCAATCAACTTCTGGGCCACATCCTGACTGATGGCAGCCAATTTTTGCATAATTAATGCTTGGAATTTGTCAGAATTTGTGGGTTTTGTTTGTCCACCTGCCTCTTTAGGATTGACGACAAGTTCTCAATGTGATGAAGGTCTGTGGAGTTTCCTCGACATGGACTCAAAATTTTGAAATTTCCTTTTGTTCCCCAAGCCACATAATTATCACTTTTCTCATGGCAAGGAGCTCCATCATGCTGGAAACAGTTTGTTAATTGTTGGTTGGGAAAGGTTGCTCTCTGGGGATGTTTTTGTAGCATTCTTCGTTCATTCAAAATTGTGTGTGAGCCCACTCCATTGGCTGAGAAGCAACCACACACATGAATGGTCTCAGGATGCTTTACTGTTGGCATGACACAGGACTGTTTGTTCCAGGTGCTCCAAACAATCAGAAAAGGAAAGACGAAAATGACTTTTCCCAAAGAAATGTCATCAGAGAAAATAACTTTACCCCAGTCCCCAGCAGTCCTATCCCTATACTGAATATCAGTCTATCCCTGATGTTTTTCCTGGAGAGAAGTGGCTTCTTTGCTGCCCTTCTTGAAACGGACGAAGGTGAACGCTATCATCAATCCTGTGTCATGCCAACAGTAGCATCCTGTTGTGCAGCAGACTATGTGAAAATTAATATTTGTGTCATTCTCAAAACTTTTGGCCACAGCTGTATGACATGTATTGGAAAATGAAAGTTGAGTCTTCCTGAGGAGGCTTTCAGTGTAACAAGAGGTATTAGGCATAACTATGGAATAAAACCACGGTCAAAAATAATCATGTGTAAAAAAAAAAGATTTGTGTGTAATTCTGTCTTTTGTCTGAGTTGGATTCCAAAATCCATAACTAGCAGTATATCATTGCACTGAAAGGGTGCTACTGAAATAGCTAAAACTAAATGGCAAACAAGCTTAGCAGGTGGTTTGTTAAGTAAATTAATGCATTTGTAATAAACAGGAGATGTGTGAAAAACATATTTTTGGCGTTATAATGTACGAAGGGTTTTCAAGTGAAACAGGGATTTGTGATGAAATTTCGTAACTGATTGGCGTTTTTGTTTTTGCAGGATAATGCACGACCTCATCCTCATACTGCCCAATGCACCACATTGAACTCGGCTGGGAGTTATTGTTACATCACTGGTACAGTCCTGACCTCGCTCCAAGCCATTTACACATTTTTGGGCCATTAAAGGAGTTCCTGGGAGGCCAGTGTTTCAGATGTAAAGTATACAGCCTGATCATGGCTCTGGCATACAGAGAACATTTTCTACCTTGATGGTACAGTATTTAAGCACTAGTGAAAGACTTGGAGAAGTGCATTAGTGTAGCTGGGGATTATATAGAGAAATAAAGGTAGTTTTTACTCTCGTAACTGTGTTCTGTTATTCTGCGCAATCAAAAGTCGCGGTTTGACTTGAACACCGCTTATTTATACCCATACCAAAATAACTTGCCATGCTATCCAGTACTTCAAAGAGCTACAGTATACTACACATCACAAGTAGAACAAGTTGTAAACATCCTGCTCAAGATCGATTATTCTTGTCTCATTCTTTTGTGGATGTGATGGGTATGCTGGTCCAAGTATACCAGATGTTTTTGTTCAGCAGTGATGAAATTTTATCAATGCCTTGAGTTTGATTTAATGTAAATTATTAATAGTTTTGCTGAATGTTCTGAGCTTTCAGCAGTTTCTGAGTGTTCAGTTTAGATTTCAGTTTCAGTTTGCCAGTGTTGTTTGTTTTGTTGTTGCAGATGTTGGGTTTCTTGATTGCTTGTCAATTGAATGTGTTTGGGTTTTTGCATGTTACCTGGAAGGCAGGCGGCGTGTCGTCCATGCAGTAAACGCGGAGTGTGTATACGTCGCCTTCTAAGGTTCCAAACACCGCAATACAAAGTCTTTTCACAGCAGACTCACTGACCGGCATTCCAACCAGAGCATAACGACCTGGCTGATCCACAAGCACAAAGCAGCGCTGTGACTCCAGCACGCAGTAACATGAAGAGCTCTCTTCTTTCATCCACATCACATCCTGTGAAAATAAATATACAAACATGAAAGATTAATGCTTTTAGTTTTTAAGAACAATCAGTAGATCCAGGAGGTCCAGGAGTCTGAGCATCTCTGAGCATTCAGTTCACACCGTGCATAGGGTGGCAAACCATGGCAGGGCACATACACACTCACACACCCAATCAAACACCACTGGCAGTTTGGAAAGACACCATAGTCTTGAGACTGTAGGAAGCAACCAGAGGAAACCCATAAAACATAGGGAGAACACAAACTGCAGGTGGGATTCAAGCACAACTTCTTACCACTGTTGTGAGGCAACAGTGGTAAGAAGTAAGCCACTGTTAAGCTAAGCCCTCTGATGAATTCATATGTGTCAAATATGTTTTATTTATTTTATACTGTAACAATTTACAAGTGTGACTGATGTGTTTAGAATATTTGCAAAACAATAAGTTCCTGTTCTCTTTTACACTATAGCAGCTATAAGCCTTTATTCCATCATGATACTATTCTTTATCTCTTAAAATTAATGAGACAGAAAACAAGCAAACAAACAAACAAACAAACAAACGTCAAAGACATACTAGTCATAATGTACGGTGGCCCTTAAGTGCAAAACATAAGATTTTAAGAACACAATGACGTTTCACAAAGAAAAAAACAAATGAATTAAAAAAAAACACAAAAACATTTCAAAAAACACAATCTTATTTCATTTAACGCAATCACATTCCTCCAAACACAGAAACATTTCACCTTTTCCATCATTTTAAAATGTGTTTGTGTTTGTTGTGTAATAATATAGGATCACTGTACTAAAGACATTCCTACGTTCTCCTTCATTGTCCTTTCTCCTAGTTTCATTTATCAGTTAAAAAAAAAAAACGTTTTTCTAATTTGTTTACTTTAGCCTTTGGTTATTTCCACAACACAAGTCTCTTTGAATGACTTGTTGCTATAGAAACAATGCGATAAATCACATTAATGCATAAAACACTTCAATTACTTCAATTAACACCTCTGTACATTCAGGTCATTACAGGAACATGGAGTTATTATACTGTAGTAGCAGGTACAAAATGCCAACGTGTTACTAACATCAGGGTATTAATCAATATGGAACATATTTAATAGACAAACAGCACAGCTTAATGTAAAATAGGGTAGATGTTTAATTAGTCTCAATGAGATTATAATAATATAAATATATGCTAGGTAAATAAAATTGAAATAGAAATGCTGCCTGTTAAACAGGGACAGTGGATTGAAAGATTGAAAGATTAATACTGTAACTCCATAACTGCTTATAAAGTATTGTTTTTTTTTTCCCTTTTCTTTTTACGGTAAAGATGTGATCCTTAAAACTGGTTGTCAAATCAAACAACACATCAGTTTAATCCGAATAAAATATGTTTTCTTAGTTTCTTTACATATTTGTTAACAAATGAGCAGGTTTATCAAGTCATTTAAAAAAATCACAGTTAGACAGGCTGGCCCAGAAATATTTTAGTGCAGAAATGAAATTGTGTCCTTTAGGCAAAAATGATTCTACTTCCATCACCACTATCTTGGAAAACAATGATTAAAATCTGGTGACATAAATTTCACTCATGTGTAAATCACAGCCTTATTTAATCATGTAACTGAAGTTAGAAAAAAACAATTATAACAGTTTGTCTTAATAATAATACTAATACTAATAATAATAATAACTCTCTAACCTCCCAGTTGTCTCCATGTGTTTGTCTCTTCAGTCTTACACTCCAGTCCTCTGAGACATCTGCACAGTGTGATATTGTCATGGCAGCAGGACATGATAAGATGACACCTGGTGGACCAAATGAGACCTCCGGACCCAAAAGAACCTCATCATCAGAAAGGGCACTGAAAACAGAAAGTATAAGAAAGAAAGACTATAACTTAACATAATATTTAGTCCTATAATATTTTGTCCTCAAAAGGTACAAACACACTCTATTATCACAGATTCCAGATGACTAAGCCAGTGCTTTGTGCCCAATGGACTATGCACTCTTTATTTGAGTATGACTTTTGTAAGGAAGTGATGTCAAATCAAGCGTTAATATTTTTACCATAATAATAATAATAATAATAATAATAATAATAATAATATACAAAATGCTACAAAGAAAAACCTCCATAGAAACAAATGCCAGTGTGCACCCAAAAATTTTTGCACTTCCAGCTTATGAAAAAAAAAATCACAGCTGGTTCTAGAGTAAGCAAGATAAATTATTTTTCTCTGAGAATTTTTTTATTTAACCTCAGGCTTGTAATATCCTCGCGTACCTTGTTTGTTTTTTTGTTTGTTTTATGTTTTTAGAATTTGTGAGCTAACAAGTATAAATCTAATTTCCTTTTGAGTTTAATAAAGTACTCATCTGTCTATTCGTCCCTCTATCCATCTGAACAGGCTACAGGAGAAACTCTGTTTTCCCATGATATTATACCCAACCTGATATTAAAATAATGAAATGGTGCATAATGAACCTGTGTTTTCTGTAGTTTCACAGAAAATAAATTCCTTCATTAAAAGAATTAAAAAGGTGTGATTCAGACAGGATTACTTTTGAGGCTACTCTATCATTTTCCCTTAATTCTGCAGTGATCTGATAATTATATTCCCATCCAGATATACTGATCTAACATAACATTATAACCACTGCCAGGTGACGGTAACTTTGATTCTCAGCTATACAACAGCAAACTGGTGATAGGATTGTGGGCACCCAGGGCACACCCATTCCCACTGGAAAAAAACCAAGGGCACCATATTTAAACTCTGCAAATACCAATCCGATCTCCACAACCTACAGCACCCAAAGGATCCGCAGCAAAAATCCTGGTGCCACACACAGCACACCCCCCCAGAGGTATGGTGGAGTCATGTCCCGGGAGGCCAGAGCCACCCTTGTGGCACAAGGGGAAGCGAAAACCTAGGCTTTAATGTTAATGGAGTTAATGTTATGGCTGATTGGTGGATGTTGCCTGTTTTTTGGGGGGGGAAAGTTAGCTGCCTTATTTATTTGCTGGGCTCTTTCTACTCAGCAAGGAAATAAGCACAAGGGGAAATCCCCGTGGCTAGTGATCTGGAATGAAAGGAAGTTGAAACCATTCAATAACATTTAGGTGTCTTAAAAAAGACAAAAAAAGGAAACCAATGTCCGTCAATACTTACAGGGCCATTGAACAAACATGCTAAATTTGATGAACAAACAGAAGCTTTTGTTCAAATTGTGAGAAAGAGAAAAATGTGTATGTGAGAGTAATGCAACACCAAAACCAAAAGTTTTGGCAGTTTGCTGGGCTGGAGCATTCAGGTATGTGTAGTACAGTGGTTCTCAACCTTTTTTTGCAGTGGGCCGCACTATGTCCAAGTTCAAGTCTCACGGGCCGCATATTATTTA
>JAQMYG010000011.1:19437725-19451750 GCA_030014215.1 Clariallabes teugelsi
ATATGAAAACATGATCACCAAAATGATTTTATGTGACAAAAATATAGTTCAAAGTTTGTTTAATACATTTATTTTTTTAATACATTTTTTAAAATGAATTGTAAAACCAGTTATTATTATTTTATTTATTTATTTTAATTTTTTTATTATTATTTTTTTTTTGCGTGGCATCGCGGGCCGCATTTGCATTTGTGACGGGCCGCAGGTTGAGAACCACTGGTGTAGTACAATGCCAAGAAGGAAAGACATAAGCAGTGGTCTACAAGAATACAAGGAGTAATTGCTGCTCCACATCAATGTTTTAAAACCATTTCCAAACTATTTTAAGCTCAATGTTCTACAGTGAGAACGATTATTCGTAAGTGGAAAGCACTCAAGACAGTTGCCAATCTTCCTAAGAGTAGATGTCCCAGCACATTCACCACAAGGTCAGACCGTGCAATGCTCAGAGAGAGAAAAAAAGAAACAAGAGCTACAACTCAGACTCTACAGGCCTCACTGAGCATGTTAAATGTTAAAGTCCATGACAGCACGAAACAAGTACGGTTTATTTGGGAGTGTTGCCAGGAGAAGGTTGTTGGCTTTAACGCCTAGTACCATGTTTGAGGAAAACCAAACAGTATTTCAGTAGAAACACATCATAACCACTGTCAAGCACAGCAGTGGAGGGGTGATGATTGGGAGCTTATTTTGCAGCCACAGGACCTGGGCACCTTGCAGTCATTGAGCTGACTATGAAGTTCTCTGCATACTAGAGTATCCTAGTGGCAACTGCAAGGGCATCAGTCTGAAAGCTAAAGCTCAGAATGGCGGAAAAATAAAAGATGAGGCTTTGGACCTAGTCAAAGTTCAGATTTGAAATGCTTTGGCAGGACCTTAAGAGAGCATTAGCAAATGACAAAAATGAACTTCAGCAAAATTCCTCTACATTGAAGTGGGAGACTGATAAAGTCATACAGGAAATGATTACTTCAGGTTGATCTATAAGCTATTGAATCATGGGGGTAATTAGTATTTAGTTCTTTATTTTGGCTTTATTTTAGTTAAATAAATAATGGCACGGTGGAAATCGTTATATGTTGGTGTTTGTCTGCAGCACTTGACTGACAGCACTTTACCCTTTTAAATCCTGTGGAAGCAGTAAGGGGGTACTTAATATTGGCCACATTGTTTTTTTTATTTCTGTTGTTAAATAAATAATAGCACAGTAAATAAAATGTATATGGTGTTGTTC
This sequence comes from Clariallabes teugelsi, assembly GCA_030014215.1. NCBI lineage: Eukaryota > Metazoa > Chordata > Actinopteri > Siluriformes > Clariidae > Clariallabes > Clariallabes teugelsi. The sequence continues at coordinate 19,438,960 of JAQMYG010000011.1, forward strand.
TTCTGAGGTTTTACTTGCCTAATACTAAGACCTGCTACAATCAGATAATTTTATTATGTTTTCACGATCAAAAACATAGAATTATCAGTGGGGGTACTAACTTTTGAACATGACAGTATTAGCTAGATATTATAAGATCATGCTTGTTTACCAGCAGAAAATATTGTGTTTTTTAAAAGCATTTCTATATGGCGAAGACTGGAACAAAGGCAGCTGTAATAATTTACTTAGCTTAATTACTCCGCTTAAAGGTCAACACATTATTTGCAAGTCGATATATACACAGTCTGTGTGTGTGTGTTTGTGTGTGTGTGTGTGTGTGTGTAAGTTTATTAACTATGGTGGTGTGAAGAATGGATTGCAACAATGCTAAAGGTCAGTTATAGCGCATTTTAATGATAGTAAGTGAAACAATTTCAATAATGCTATTAGTATTAGTGCTGTCGGAGATCATGAAAACTGATTTGGTCTGCTTTTGACTCCTTTCTAATTATTGAACATATTAATTTGGTGGCTTAGAGGACTATGCTAAATGATTCAGTGCTACACCTGACAATTTAAAAAAAAAAAAAATTTTAGGTAAGGATGCATTTTTTTTTTTTAAATTAAAAATAAAACAGTAATTAGAGTCTTATTTTGTATTGCACTCTTTAAAGAGGGCAACAATTAATGAGGGGAGTTCATGTCAAACCAGGACTTCTGATTGCTCACAATACACGATGCACATATCCCTGTGTTTCACTAGTGCTTGGTAGCAACATAGAAAGTTTTCTCTATATACTGTATGGGCACTTGATTGGATTGCCTGCATCACATCTCCTCCCAGGAACTCCTTTAATAGCCCAAACATATGGAAATGACTTGGAGTGAAATCAGGACTGTACAGAGGGTATGTCAATCAATAACTTCCTTTGGCAATTTGGTGTAAAGGAATTTTCAATGATCAAGCATTCCACTCCCTAAATATTCACAGGAATGACTGCAGTGGGCTCAGAGCCTCATTGGCTGGGATTGTCATCATGGACAAACAGCCATCTTTAAAATATTTGCACCATTCAAATATTTTATTGTGGCTATCACCGTACTGTGCTTGACGTCTTCTGTACAACATTTGTATGCCCTCACTCATCACGAGACGCGAGACTTGAATATACTGAATTTACACACAAAAAAAAATGCACTTAAATATATACCGGTCAACCGTAACAAACTTTTTAATTATGCTATCTAATCATGACTGTCCGATCAAGGAATAGACTTGATAGGTCACACCTTCCTGGCAATGGTACTACCTAATGGCAGTGAACACGTGCCAGACTTAAACAATGATGATGGTGTTCACGATGTTGACTTGACTTGATTCCCGAGATCTCATTCCAGTCGAGTCTCTGTGAAACATGTTGGACAAACCAGTCCAATCCATGGAGGCTGAATCTAGCAACATACAGGACAGCTGCCCTTCTAAAGTCTTGTGGAGCTGTTTTGATCACACAAGGGGGGCCAACACAAGTTTGGGCAGGTGGTTTTAATGCTATGGCTGATCGGTGTAATGTTTAATATAATCATGTAATTTAGATGACAGGCAATAATTTTACATCTAAACTCTAGCATTTACTCCCTCTCTTTCTCTCTCTCTTTCTCTCTCTGTGACCGTGCATGCAATATCTAACTGATTATTGCATATGAACAGTGTTAATTATGATAATGAATGCAAATATGCAAATTGATTATATAATTACTACACAAACATGCAGGCAAAACAATCGAGTCTCAAGAGTACTGCATACCATCTGCTGCTTTTACACTTTCCAAGTCCTTTTTATTCTATTTCTCTCTCGTTCCCCCCCCCCCCCCACACACAAATTCTCTCCCTCACCTCTTATTTCCTCGTTCCTCTCTGTCTCTATACTCTTTTTGCTTTTATACAGACATGTTCCTCCTTGAATGAGGTGCCCATCATTCACAATCCTGCCGCTTTAGCTGATACAATTTTGAATGACGGCTGTGTTGAATGGTTACAGTTTGATCGACAGGTGGCCGGCTGGATGTGTTAGGGCGTCTATCTGAGCTTAGTGGATTTGAGTACAAAGTCTTGATGCATCAAAAAGATTTATGGATGTGCTTTAAATAATGAAAAAAAAAATCGACTGAAACAAGTCATGGAACAGTAGAACAATAGGTAGTACTGCTGCCTCACTGCTTCAGGGACTGGAGTTCGATCCTAAGCTTGGGTTACTCTCTGTGTATTACATGATGTTTCTGTGGGTCTCTTACTGGCCAATATAAACCACTAGGTGTTAGAGAGAGTGTTCAGTGTTCCTGGGATTTGCAATGGACCCAAAAGACCCTGTCATATATCAGGTATTTAGTCGCATTTTGGGTGATTTAAGTTATGTGTATTTTCAGATTCCATATTCTTCAGATTCAGAGCTTAGTCCTTCTCTACATATCCTCTGCTTAAGGCAACACACTTCTCCAAATGATGGCTGAGCTGGTGGAGACCATCTTTGAAGAAGCTTCCTTCCATATTGGCTCTTTAGGAAAAGTTCCACCATCATAATCACTTTGTCATGGTCAAACGTCTTCCACAAAGTGGTTTCTTCAAGTGATGGAAGAGGAAGAAGTCACTGGGTGTGAGGTTGGGGCCCAAGTTGCCCGAAAGTTTCACCATTTCATAAGCTGAATGGGTTGGCGCGTTGTCATGTAGAAGGAATTTTTTCAACCAGGTGCGCCTCTTTGGTTTTGACCCTCTAGCAGCACCGTGCGGAACTATACCACAGGTGTTTTAAACAAGAGCAAATGTTCATGAACATAGTCATTTCCAGAGACATAATTTGGGCAAATGTTTTCCATTTTTTCATACGATAATAATAATTTTATGACTGCCTCTTGTATATCCTTGCATGTTTTCCCCATGTGTGTGGATTTCCTCCATATTTCCCTAACTTACCTACCTATCAGACTTGATTGCTGTGGATCCCTGAATGAGTTTAGCCCCTAAACACATGCACTAATAAACAGGTGCTAGCATAATGGGATTTATACAATTAAACAGCAGTTACATTGTGTGTGTGTGTGTGTGTGTGTGTGTGTGTGTGTGCCTACCAGGTGATTTCCTGATTGATGCTCATGTACATTTCCCAGCTTGTGTCCTCTGAAATTGCCCCGTGAGGAATCAGCAAACTCACACCTGCAGACACACACACACACACACAGTAATTGCACCAGTATACACACTTTTCTTTGAAGCCTCACACACACACACACACACACACACACACACACACACACACACACACACACAAACCTGTGTGTGGCAGCACAAGTCGCCCTCCATTGTGCCCAAAGTGCCCACTGGTCTTGAGTATAGGCATGCTATTGGGTACAGCCATTGAAAAATCTGCCTTCATGCTTTTTCCCATGATCGTTCCATCATGGGCAAATGCAAGGTGTGGAGCTTTTGAGTGTGGGGCCGTTCCCTCTGTCATACCCAGGGACATCATGAGGGAACTGTGAACTTTGACCTTGACGTCAGGTAGTGGGTGGAAAATGAGCTCTTTATCCACAGAGTCAGGAAAACACATGGGGCTTGAATATGACACGGAGCGACCTGGATTCATCAGTAACGGGTTACCTGGAGAGGAGAGGTATTGAGAGATAGAAGAGGGAATTAGGGACACATTTCTATATTACTACTACTACTACTACGGCTACCACCAACAAATGCAATCATTTCTAAGGAAATATTCACATGAAAATCCACACTAATTTTACATTTCCAAAAGTCTTTAAATGATGAATGCTTTAGACGTCATAAAATTGAGTTGCTGTGGTATAAATCACCTACACTGTGTCTTCAATGGGAGCCCATTAGAAGGAAAAAGCGATTAAACCAAAGAGCCTGATCCTGCAGGCTAAGTAGAATGCCTATTAAAATGACAGCTACACCTGCTCTAGAGTCATACTTTGTATTTGCATATGCCATAAAATCGTTATTCTACTTTTCTGCAAACATTTTAATGAAACAGGGATGTGATCATAGTGCCATGTGTGAAGCAAACATTTAGAGGTGTTTTCATATTGCTTCATACAGGAGCATGCGTGAGCATCTACACACTCAGATACTGTACTCTAAGTGGAGGTATGCAACTACAGTGGTACCTTGGCATACAAATTTAAACTGTTCTGAAGGCTAGTCCTTAAGACGAAATTTCGTATTGCAAAATGCATTTCCCCATAGGAAAAATGTAAATGCAGATAATCCATTCTAGCCATCTAAAAATATTATCAATATTACCAATTTCCAATAATATATTCATTTGCATATAAAAACATAAAAAATATTTGAATAATAATAATAATAATAATACATTTTCATATACTGTGCAATCGTATGTACTCGCAAAGTCAGGGTATTCGACGCAGCACTTATGATGTTGTTCCACTGTAGAAAAGCATGTAAGATCCCAAGATCCCAAGGCCATACAACAGAGTCGCCCTTCACGCTATGTCTGATAACACTGATCTTTTGCAAATGATTTCAAGAATAACTCACTCGCCTGCCTTTCTGATTGATAGGCAATTAAATCGGTGCTGCTGACATCACACTCTAATTAGCAGTCCACTTCTTTGTTTTGATACAGTTTGCCTTTATACCTGATGCAAACAGTACCTGAGCAAGTACACATAAACGGTACTCAATAACAATGTTTTGAGCTATGGTACAGCATTCATACTAAGCAAATTAACTAGATTTTGGGGTCAGATGTACTCATATGGGTCATTGATGTGAAACCTGACTATGATGTTTGAGAGTGAAGGTTTGGTGTAGAAATGACATTTTATCATAGACAGCACATTAAGAAGCAAATAGAAATAAATTGATATTTATGGAAATATTTCAGTCAGTTTCTGCAACAATATCTCATAGAAAATAACTGCACAACCATTCAGAGATAGGTCTGATAAAGAGAAAATATCCAGGGAGTGTCAGTTGTCTGGGTGAAAATGCTTTGCTGATGTCAGAGGTCAGAGGAGAGTGGCCAGACTGGTTTGAGCTGATAGAAAGGGAACAGTAACCCAAATAATATCTTGTTACCTGGGTCTTGTTGCTGACCAGGTCCATCCCTTTATGTCCACAATAATAACGCACCATGTCACAGTGGTAAACTGATTTTAAACTGGTTTCTTGAACATAACAATGTGTTTAAATGATACTTAAATGGCCACCATGGTCACCAGATCTCTGAGCACATTTGAGATGTCAAGTAAATGGCAAATTCGCATCGCAGATGTGCCGGTGACTAATCTGCAGCAATTGCGTGATGATATCATGTCAATATGGACCAAAAAAGGGGGTCTAACCCGGTACTACTATAGCAAGGTATACCTAATGAAGTGGCCAGGGAGTGTATGTACTGTAGATACCATAATGCATCTTGCAGATGTTTTTCTATTATTCAATTAATACATTTTATTATTAATACATTTTAGCTGTTGATGGAATGCTGTGGTATAAAAGGTATAAAACATTTAACACCCCCTGCCATATACAGTACCTAGGTTTATATACAGTACAGTACACACTGCTTTGATTTAACTGAGGAACTTTCTGTATGTAACTGCTAACTGGTTTTGGTTTTAGATGCTTCGCTTAAATCCCAAACATTAATGTGTGCAGACAAAACATTTGAGTCAGAAAAGAAAACAATTGAGGCACATTTATCACAGTAAAAAAAAAAAAAAAAGGATTTTCTTAACCGGACTCCATCTTTCTTTGAAAAGCATGACTGATTTCTAGATGCCTGCATTAATATTTCTGCCTAAAAATCCAGGACACTGCGTTTCTCCAGCTCATTTTTGATAGATTGCCTTTTTGGATGACCAGGTTAAAACACTGCACGCAGGGGGAAAAAAAGTGTTCTTGTAAGCTCTGTGGAACATTTTGTCGAGACGCTGTCACAAGTTTTTTAGATTCCGTGTATGATGGATTCCTTCACTTGCATCAACACTTCTTTGGACCTCATGTAGAGAGTTCGCATGAACAACTAACATCAAATACAAGTTTAACACTTGGAATCACTAAGTGGTATCTTCTCCCTTCGATCTTCTTAACTTGTCCATGACATATTGAGGAAACAGGCCCCTAATTTCTTCATTCAGTTGTCCGATTACTTTTGAGGGCGGGGGAAAAGGGATGTAATGCCGAAATGGTTAATGTAACATTTTTGCTAATTCCCTTAATTTTAAAGAGGAAAGTCTAAACTTCAATCACATCTTGATTGTTTCATGTCAAATCCATTATGGTGGTGTCCTGATACAAAACGACAAAAATTGTGTCACTATTGCCTAGAATTTTATTTAAATGTGATGTGGAATGGGTGATTTGTGTAATAGTATAATGTGGACAGGAGCTTGAAATACAGTATTGATATCTGGGAGGCTCTTTAAAAACAGCAAAAAATTCTGAAAATGGCAGTTCGTCACCACAAGACCTTATGGTGGTGAAAGTTTTTAAATAGAATTCTGCACATCATAAGTTGAGTAAGTGTGAGTGATATCTCGGTTCTGCAGAAAAGTGACTGCTTCATTGCACTAGTGTTTAGTTTCCCAGGCAAGGAAACTTTAAAAGTGGGGAAAGTAATCATGCAACTGGAGATAAGGCTTCTTTAGGAATACAATATACTGTACATCTACTTCCGTTTACACCAGTATGTGTCGATCTTCTAACATAAACAGTTCATTTCAAAGCCTTGGCATCTATTTTTTATTTATTTTTTTTATTCTTTGCAATTTTCCGTTATTCTTCTGCCGGATTGTTTATGATCTGTATGAGGTGGATAAAATGAGCTGTGCTGGGGAGATTCAATTCTATATTCCCTCAATAACAATCTCTGAAGAAATGTTCCGGTACTACAGCAACAATATCACAGAAATCATCCCCAAGCTACGCATTCGCAGCCAGGCACTTCAGCACCAGAAATCTGGGCACAGTACACCGAGAGGCATGTTTAATAAGTGTGTGTGTATGTGTGTGTGTGTGTGTGTGTGTGAGAGAGAGAGAGAAAGAGAGAAAGAGAGAGAGAGACTCGGCATCAGCCTCAGAGCCATCTGCGAGAGTTAATTATCTTATGAACTTATACGGTTCACCTTGTTTTGTAGGTCTGATGCACACCAGTGGTTTATTCACGTTTTTCAGGTCTCTTTTTGTTGTTATAGTTTGTATTTTAGTTATTTTTCCCTACGCTGTAATAACTTCTCTTCTTCTATGCCATTATACTGTTTCCAAAAAATATTTACAAAAACAATTTGGTGTTTTGTTCCATGAAAAAAAAAAAAACGGTAATTGAAAAGAAAAAATCATATTTCATAAGGGCTTGTGCATTTGTCCACATTCAAATACAAAAAGATTTATCCTAATGGAAATCCCTGTTAATCAGCTTCAAATCATATAATTAGCAGAGTTACTGAAAATTCTATATACAAATTATGCTGTCAAGTTTAAACAGCTAATCTATTGTAATTACATACACAAACCTTTTTAAATTAATCACTGTAACATGAAAAAAAGCAATCCAAAACAAATCTATAAATCTGCACAAATAAATCTAGCTGTTTAATTAAGAAACATATACTGACACTCTATAACAGAGTTAGTGCGTATATGGAAGCTGACGTGCTACAATAACTGCATTGCTTCTGAAATTTCATGTTTACTTGTCATTCTGCATTTTTAGCTGTCATCAGACCAACCCTCTTCATCATCTCCATTAACGGCATGCCAGAAGTGGTCTCAAGTATGATTCATCTTTTCGCAGATGTCGCCAAGTTATTCAACAGAGGTGACTCAGATGATGATTGCACAAAGCTCCAAGAGGATCGGAAGAAATTAGAGCACTGGCCTTTAAAGTTGCAATTAAATTTCAATGCAAAAAAGTGTATGGTGATGCACATTGGCAGAACTAACCTCAAGTTTATATACAGATTGTTACATTTAGCTGACTGTTTGATGAAATATATTTTAGCATACAGTATCTAGACACTAGTTTTATTCTTTTATAATTTGATCTTTTTTTCATCTTGCATTATGAATTTTATTATATAAACTTGATCGTGTGGAATTTAATTGCACACTCACTTGTTTTCAAAAAATGTACAATGCTACAGTATCGGTTGAATTTTGGAATGAACAAAAATTTTTATGTATTACAGTGAGGTGCGTGGAACGAAGGTGTGAAATCACGTTTATTAAGCAGATTTCAACAGCACACTCATAAACGCATGTACAGCGTCATCTGTTGAATTTTGAGATGAAGTAATGTAACATTCTACCTTGAAGGGTATCCACATACTGTACTAGTGAATCGCTGGGATTAGTGTCATTAATGACATTAGTGTGGCAGGAACAACCCTGGTAGTACTGTACATACAATACAGTACATTCAGAAATTCTTAATGCAAGAGAAGTTTAAGAACTTTTGCTTCTTAAAGTTAATGGTAGGTGATGTACAGTATATATAGGCATTAATTACAATATGTTAGGGAAGGATCTCACAATAGTAGTAAGGCAAGTGTGTGTTAATGTTTGTTTTTGGGTGTGATAGCAATACAGTTTAATAGATTGATTAACTTTGTAACTGTGAATAGAAAGAGGTCAGAGAGGGATGTAGTGGTGTTTGTGTGTGTGTGTGTGTGTGTGTGTGTGTTGGCATGCAATATAAACAGTTTGATGGCAGTAAAGTCTAGTTTTGTTGGTGGTAGAGATTCATGGTGTTCTTGATGGCAATACATAAATTTTAGTAGAGCAGGTGGTAGAATTGTGTGTGTGTGTGTGTGTGTGTGTGTGTGTGTGTGTGTGTGTGTGTTTGAAGAGCTTTGCTAATGCTAACTATAGTTTGTGTAAACTGCCATTTGGGACTCTATTATGCTGCAGTATCAAAAGCAAAATTAACAGATATAAGAGATATGAGTTTTATTGTTGTGTAGTGTTGTGTCCTACAAAATAAAATGAGCATGCGATTAAGTTATGTTTACATTTTGGAGACAAATCGCCAAGGAAAGCTGGTAAATCATATGATGCTAACTGGATGCATTTACAAGGGGTGTTCAAATCAAACCGGGACATATAATTGTGTCTATAATTAAAAATATCTATATTTCTCTATACAATCCCCTGCTACACTAATGCACTTATTCCAGCATTTCACTAGTGCATGGATACCATCAAGGTAAAAAGTTTACTTGATCTTCAGTCAGCTTCATGTCTGAAACGACCTGAAAAGTCCTTTAACAGCTCATGTGTAAATGGCCTGGAGTGAGGTCAGGATTATACAGGGGAGGTAGCAATAACTCCCAGGAAAGTTCCAGTAACGTGCAAGTGGTGCCCACGAATAATTGTGTGTGTACAGTTTCCACAGACCGATGCGTCTTTTCCACCAGTTAGAGACAAGTCATCCATTGGTATTAACCTATCAGTCGCTCCACTCGCTAAATGCCCAAGTGAAAAAAAACTCTGCAGCACTCCGCCATTCAGGCCTGTATAGTAGAATAGCCAGACAGAAGCTGAAGGCACCTTAAAGACTCTCAGATCATGAGAAACAAAATTCTCTTGTCTGATGAAACAAAGATTGAACTTTTTGGCACCCCTCATCACCATGCTGTGGGAATGATGCTGCCACCACCATGCTTCACTGTAGGGAATGCTTTTCAGCGGCAGGAACTGGGAGACTACTCAGGACCGAGGGAAAGATGAGTGCAGCAATGTACAGAGAAATTCTTGATTAAAAACCTGTGCTAGATCGGACCACAGACTGGGGCGATGGTTCATCTTCCAACAGGACAACAACCTTACAGTGGAGTACAACTCTGTGAACTGTCCTTGAGTGGCTCACTCAGAGCCCAGACTTGAACTCAATTGAACATCTGTGGAGAGATCTGAAAATGGCCGTGCACAGACACTCCCCATCCAACCTAATGGAGCTTGAGAGGTCCTGCAAAGAATAGAGGGAGAAGCTGGCCAAAAATAGGTGAACCAAGCTTGTAGCATCATACTAAAAAAAAAACCACCTGAGGCTGTAATTGGTGCTAAAGATGCTTCAATAAAGTATTGATCAAAGGCTGTGAATCTTTTTTCAATTTTTATTGCAAAGATTTCAAACAAACTTCTTTCATGTTGTTGCTATGAGTTCGGATTGTTTGTAGAATATTGAGGAAAATAATTAATTTAATCCATTTTAAAATAAGCCTGTTACTTTGAATATAGGTAGTTTGTGTACTGTATAGTCTTAGAAAACGGTATAACGTTAGAAAATAGTTTTTCAACAGTTACTTTCACTAGCATTTAAAAAATATATACTACATCCTGTACCTTTATGCATCTTTAATGTGTAGACAGTCAGTGTTATTATACAAATAAATCATTTAAACAAAGTTTAGTCTTTAAAAGAAGTCCTACCCTGTGTGTTGCTCTTAAAGCTGAATGACTGGAACCCTCCAGTGAGGACAGAAGCATCAATAGCATCCACACCACACTCACTGTGGCTCCGCTTGTAGAGCGTCACAATGACAATCAGCATCACCACAGCGACCGCACCTCCTCCCAGGCCTGAGTATAGCGCCACATCATTGCTGACCTCTGCTTCCGCTGACAGATAGATAGATAGATAGATAGATAGATAGATAGATAGCAAACAATACTGATTTTAAGACATGTTTAATCAGATTTATTCATTAGTAAAACCATTCAGATACGAAACAATGTGATAAGACAGGAACTTGATGCATGAAGCAAAACTAACTACACTATGTTTGTCAGAAGCAAATGACAACAGTAAGTGAGAGAACAATAGATATGAGGGTTCAATATACTACACTATAGCTTGAAGGAGCATGTTTTCTTTCTAAACAGGTAAGGGACCTATTTGTTCCCAATTTGTTGGGGAACCTAGTAAGAAATTGAGTCAGGCAATTTTTCCTGAGCTAGAGAGCTCAAAATTGCCAAACTGAACCAACTCTGAGATGTTTGTGTGTTTCTCCATTATTCTCCGTTTTAAACTCAGTTATACACCACTGTGAGCCACTCATCATTTATCCATATTTTGCATCCAAAGACTTAAATGTAGTAATGTACATGTTTTAAATGTAGACTTTTTGACAGGCTTTTGGCTCTAATTTTCACTCCAGTCTGTACCTCAGCAGTTTCAGAGGAATGTTTTTGTTTGTTAAGCCACACAGTGACCTATGAATCATTCAAGCATATTAAAACCATCTAACTTAATGCATGAACCAGTGAGAAACAGGTGCAGATGATGATAGATGATCAGATGATTCAGCTTATTAGTATACTGATGATGCTGAATACTGAGAACAGATGAGAGGGGAAATGAGGTTGCTGCTGACATAAACAGCATAAACAACCAGGTTTTAAATTGCATTTTTAGGCACTTTGCAGCCAGTCACATAAAACATTACTTCCCAATTCTTTAACTTAATCTATAAAATGTCATTAAAGTTAATATGAAGAAATAAGTGGATGCAAGACTTTTACATGCATGAAGCCCTCTGTTCACTTGAACCTTGCTCTCTGTTTTCCATGTTTCCTGGATCTGACACTGCTCATATTCCTTTCTTTTTTGTCATTGTAATATGTTGCCTATGCTTACCTCTACTCTGACTCTTGCTATAGAAGTTGCCTCTAGTATTGCTTCTTATAAAATGCATTTGTGTTTAAGTACTTACGTCCTCACTACAAAAACCACACTTTTGAAAATTAAGTCTTACCTTGAGGAACCTTCAAATCATGCAGGAGCTTTTTATCTGCAAATAGACAAAGACACAACATTGATAAGTTGATACAATACTTGATGAATTAATATATTTATTATGATTTCTTTTAAGCATGATCTTGAGAAAATAAATCCTCATTTGCAGATTACCTGTTTGATTATAACGAGGAGGGAAATGAAGGTGACTCACCTTGTGTACACAGATCACCAGTGCAGTTCTCCGTGTCCAGTGCACTTCCATCACACAACTTTCCTCCGTGTTTGGGCTCTGGGTTGACACACTCCCTACTTCGCCAGTGCTCACACTCTGAACTGCACACAGACCAGACAGACCACCCAGACCAGGCACCATCCACTACACACACACACACACACACACACACACACACACACACACACACACAACATATATACACTTATTAGCCCCAAAACTAACACCTCGACCAATTAATAAAATTAATTATTAATTATATACCAGTAAACTGGTGACAGGGCCCCCAAGGCTCATCTATGCCTGTGGGAACCAAAGGCCAGCCTTCTGGTAAGATTACAAAGAAAAGCCAATGTAGTACAAATTGCTAACAAAATCACTGCTGAGTATGATAGAATGGTATCAGAATACCCAGTGCATCACAGACTGACATGTACTGTATGGGGCTTAGCAGGCAAAGAGTCCAAGGCTGTTGATCTAACCTCCAAACTTTCCAGATCTCAACCCATTCTAACCTCCATGAAGTGTGCGGGAAAAACAAGTCCAATTCATGAAGGCCCCACCTCACAACCCAAAACACCTAGAAGATCTGCCACTAATGGCCTGGGGCCAAACATCACAGCACACCCCCAAAGGCCCCTCCAGTGCCTCCAGCACTGCTCAGCTGGTCCAACCATCTCTCAGAGATAGAGGAAGACATGCATCTAGTGTCAGGGGCGTGGGCAGAACGATGTGAATCCAAGCGCGGATAATGACTGTATGAGAAAGGGGGCGTGGTCGGAAGCGTGAGCGGGGGT
>JAQMYG010000011.1:19461265-19475725 GCA_030014215.1 Clariallabes teugelsi
CATTTTTCTTCATGTTGTGATTCAGAATAGAATGTGCAGGGTGTCCAATGCATTTATGTGATTTAAATTAAAAGTTACGTATTATATGGATATGGAGCTTTACTCACTTTTTTCAACACACTGCTATTATTTTGAACACCACTGTATAACTAATAATATTCTTTCCTAATTCTTCCTTCCTAAATCTATTAAATTTGCTATTCCTATCCAACTATTTCTCTACATAAGGATAACACTCTTTATAATCTGGTGACACGGTCTATCTGTCCTCATGTCTGTCTGTCTCTCTCTCTCTGCATGTGTGTGTGTGTGTGTGTGTGTGTGTGTGTTTTGTATTCATGACCCATTTTCACAGTCTTTTTGGGTCCTTTAAAAGGCTGATGATGTCCTGATGAGAAGATAGAAACAGAGGAATTCCGTCCCTTCTTTGCACCCAGGGAATGAAGGAAATTGCACTTTTCTAAGTGCCACATTCATTCCAATTAAAACCCTGCGCCGTGATGACGCGCCCAACAACCGACTAAAACAGCTTTTAAACACCTGGCAATACACCTGAGAATCTGGGGTTAATTTTTCCACAGTTATTGTAGCCATGTAACCCTCAGAGACTTCCACAGCTTTGATGTCTCTCATGAAGATGAAAGAGTTCGAGATCTGAGGTCGCAGCTGTTTAGGAATAAGAGAGAATTTCTAACCTATGGGATTGCATGAGGATCAAACTGAATCACAGAGCACCCAGAGCAATTGGGGTGATGGCCAAAATGGCTTTCAAGTAGCAGAGACGCAGAAAGATTAAGGTAGGCAGATACTGGAAACTGTAACAGGTTATGATTGCATCATCATGAATAAAGAGAAATGAGACATTTACCACTCTTTAGTGGCCTGTTTGAACGTTACCATAAAGGCTATTATTTTTAATAAAGAACCAATGTAAACCTTGGCACTGAAACAAGGCACCTAGCCAAACAGGTCAATATAATTATGTCAGGTACAACAGCGTATGATATTATAATTCTGAAGCTGGAATACATCTACATTCATTCATGTGGGAAGTGAAAGTGACAGGAAGGCAATTACAGGACTACGTCTTGCTCAATTAAGCCCCTGTTTGGGTGATGTCCCTCTATATTATTTTGCTGCTATTCAGATCCATTTAAACCGAAAACGCATTGGAGAAACGAGCTTCGACAGGCGCTCAAAGCTTCCCAACGTCCACCTATACATGTACGTCATCCTGCTCTGTTCATAACTAAAATAATTACAGACTGTTTTTGCTCCATCAGACAGAATGATTAATTGCATTACATAGAGAAATCTGTGCAGTCCGATTACAGGTTTTCGATGTTATTGGAAATTTTTTTTTTTCTTTTTTTTTTGTCTTCCCCATCATGACCGATCATAGCCATCTCTACAGTGACAGATAATATGACACTTTAATTTCCGCATTGGCAAATCAGTTTTCATTACGCTAAGCTTATTATTCATCAGTGCTGATCTCATGACTCGGTTGATAACGATCAACATAACTTTCTTTAAATAGAAAAAAACAGGCAGAAGGTCAGAACTTGCCAGAACAAACAAAACGTTGTCATGAGGGCAGAGCTGTTAACCTTTAAAAAAATGTAGCAATATAAAAAAACGGCGAATATAATGGCTTTGTATTTTTGAAAGCAAAGCATTTAGAAAAATATTTGCTCGATGATCTGGTGATATTTTAGGAATCTATGTCTGAACTAAAATCTATTTAAATTCAGCTTAGAATATGGTATGGCTCAACCAGACAGGAAGATAATGGTTCCGTCATTTGTATTGGCTTGACTCTGATTACAGAAGTAGCCATGTTTTCCTAAGTAACCCACAAAGGAAGTCAATTTGAAAGCAATCCTTGCCTACAACTCGAACAGAAAGCCTGAGCAGAATCTGGCTTACAGTCAGTCCGCCAGACTTCCGCCAGACTTCCTTGTAAGGGGGCCCTTACAAAAGGTTATGCGTTGCCTCTTGTCACTGCTGATTAGCCCCAGTGGTGGTTTCTTTCTTTTGAAATCATACCCAGGAGTCATTCTGGCACTGTTTCAAACATGACAGATGGCAAATTTGGCTAATTTTATTTCTCTGTTTTTTTAGCTTGCAAGGATAGCCAGGAGAGACGTAGGTCCTGGCATGCTGGGAGACTGGTCAAACCTAAGAACAGCAAAACTGCCGGACTCCCAGCAGTGAGCCCTCAAGATATTTCTTTTTCATTCCTCACCATTCTTTCACCTCAAAAGAGATTCTAAGCTGTATCTACAGACTTCTATCACTTCCTGCTGTTAAATACATAGTGCTATAGAAAATCACACAGTAAATCATACAGTAGGTTTGTTGAACTAAGGTGAAACAAAAACTTTCAAAGTATGACACAAACCTAGAAAAGCATGAGAAAAGTAGAAAAGTAGGGTTGGAAAAATTACAATATACTGCTATGGGTTCTTGTTACGGTACTTGTATACATGGTTTCCTGTTATGGTACTTTAATACAGTACTATTTATAGTATAAATAGTATATGCATTTAACCCCAGGAGACTGCAATCCAATTAAAATATCAGTATATTAATTAAAATATTAATTTAACTAATTAACTTTCCAGAGCCATCATTTTCCAGAGCCGCATCAAAATAACACAATTTCCTCCTGAACGTCTATACTCCAGGGCTATCCCGGATTCTTAAAGCAATAGCTCTGGTTTTTCCAAGTAAAAAGCAAAATTGAGATGCATGTAAATACAGTACATTACCTTAGGGCTTTGTCATTACAGATTTTCCTGGTTTGCACACCAACTGTGAAGTTTTACAAAGTAAGTTTTTAAGAAAGTAGCCCTCATTCTGTGCAAAAATGCATTCCAAAGTTGCAACTTAGACTTTTATAAAACTTTTGCTGTTATATTACTAAATTATAGTGTATTTAGTACTAATTGAACTCTTTTCTTTTCCAGAACTAGTTCCAGTTAGCCATGCGGATAGTTGTAGTTAGCCATACGGCTAGTTATAGGGAAAGAAAAAAGTTAAACTTTGTATTTAACACACCATACAGTAACTTTGAAAGATACCAACTTGATTTAGCATAGTGGAACTACAGAAGCTTCATACGAGATTCAGGTGAACTTTGACAAACTTCACAGTTGTTGTGCAGAGCAGGAAAATTTACCACAACCAAGTCCAATGGTAATTGTACAGTACCTGTCAAAAGATTTGACACATGTTTGGATTTATTTTCTATATTCTAAAACAATACTGGATTTTTTCAAAGCTATGAAATAGAACATATGGAATTAGTTAATTAAGCAACAACAGCAACAACAACAACAGTCGGTTATTATTTTAAGACATGAAAATCAGCTCTTCTGAAATAATTCTTGCAAGTACAGTATAAGTGCATTTGTAAAACCCATCAAGCACCATGATAAATCTTTCTTTCATGAAGACCATCCTAGGAGAAGAAAGACCGAAAATGACCTCTGCTGCAAAGATTAGTTCATTTAGAGTTACCAGCCTCAAAAACAACCAATTAACAGCACTGTCAGATTAGAACGAAGGCTTTCCAGAGCATAAGTAGAATACAATATCAACTCGATATCATCTCATTATCAACTGTTCAAAAGAGATTATTGCATATTTTGGATGCCTCCAGCATTGGTTTACAACATATAAAGAAATAAAAATCTGGAAAGACCATGAAACTATCCTCTTAAACAGCAGCAGTAATGTGATGATTCGGTGCAGGCTGGGTGGGATATACTCGGGCAGGCTGTGAACCCAGGGAATGAGACTATGAGCAACTTAACCAATGGAATTAGGAATTGGAAGCTTTTGGATAACTCTGCAGACAGACAGACAGACAGACAGACAGACAGATAGATAGATAGATAGATAGATAGATAGATAGATAGATAGATAGATAGAGTTTACTGGTGCAAGTACAATAGGGTGACTATAAACAAAAGTATATGAGAATTTCTACAGCTGAAATAACATTGCTGAAATATTATTTTTTAACCACATCTTGTATCACAGTTCATCACTGCTATTTTCTCCACAGCAACAATGGACATATTTTCGTTCTCTACATATTGCTAAAGTAGTTCATATTTACACCCACCTCTACTGTTATTTATGTTTAGAGAGCCTATTTGCTAGACC
This sequence comes from Clariallabes teugelsi, assembly GCA_030014215.1. NCBI lineage: Eukaryota > Metazoa > Chordata > Actinopteri > Siluriformes > Clariidae > Clariallabes > Clariallabes teugelsi. The sequence continues at coordinate 19,465,442 of JAQMYG010000011.1, forward strand.
TCCATGAACTGAAGACTGCGGAGGAAACTTTTCTGTGCCGTTCTTAGAACTCATATGAAGCTTTTCTTGGCCTGTGCTGCACACAGTAGCCCATAAGAACCCACGGTGACACAGGTATCACAAACCCTTTAAATGTTCTGGAAGATTCCTTATTCAGATTTGATCTTGACTTGATCTTAACTCATGAAGTCACTAAATGATACAGTATCTAATGAACATCCTGGTGCAGTCATGTGACAATCTGGGAATGTGTGCACCCATGACATATCCAAAATGATGGTGCGCTTGGATAGCACAGAAATAGCAAATAAAAAAAAAAGCTTGTTTTTAACAATTCAAATGATTAAATAACAGTCATGTTTCACATAGGGCTTTTAACCCTTAAACTGCCAAGGAAAATGCAATGTGATGCCTTTCAAAATGTGTTCCATGTACTCGGTCTGTGTTATCATTTCAATTAAATGAGAAATGGGTCCGATTAGTTTCATACATGCAAAAATAGTTGTTGATGTTTTTAAATCGTCAAATGATTTTAGAGGCATTTTAATGTACACTGACATTTAAAGTAACACTGTACAGCATTAGAAATTGTTCTATTAAAAATGAAACCAACGAGTGCTCCCTTTGAGTTCTCTAGCTAACTCTCATCTCGAAAAAATGCTGGAAGGTAATGATGTGATGGTATGTGATGTGATGTGATAGTGCCCTACGATGAACTGGAATCCCATCGAGGATGGTGCCTACAGATATCCAACATGGCTTAGCATAATTAAGTTCCTAATGAAAATGAATGAATGAATAAAGCAGAGGTCCACATTGCATGTAAATCGTTAAACAACTTGCACCAAGGTTATTTACACTTTCTTGTCCAATCGAATATTCTACTTTCAAACAGACTAGTTTGTTCTTACTTTTGTTCTTATACTACGTCTTAACACATCATCTGAACATGAAAAACATTCTCCTATCCCTAGATATTTTTTTTCCATTTAGCTTTATTGGTCGACACCTCACCTATGGGTCGCTTGTGCACCATGATTTCACCATCACATTTACCTCTTTATATCTTTGCCAATATTTGTGTCCATGTTCTTAACAAAGGGTGTGTGACTTTTTAAAAATACATTGTGTCACCTATAATAATATGATTAGTATAATAATATTTATATGATGTGGACAATTAAGCAATATGGATCATGATGGAACAAATGCATGAATATTTTAGCAATAAATAAATAAATAAATAAATCTCCAAAAACATGGGCAAACATTCTTACAATTCCAAAGCATTGGTATTTTGCTGTACAGAAAGAAACTGAAGATTATTAATAAGTAGAAGAAAGCAGGATGGTTCGAAATGATGTGCAGTATGGTTTTACAGTCAGATCAGATTTGCATGTCATACTGAATCACATTCAAAATTACTTAAATTGACTTATTAGTCACCTATTACTTATAAGTGACGTTTACTAGATTCTAATATGGACATTGAAATCAATGGATATGATTTCAGCAAAAAATATGCTTGGGATTTTGCTCTGGAGGATGGCAAGCAGTTAGCTGGCTGTATTTGTTGAGGTCCAGAAGAAGGATGAAACCCAGATCCATTGCTTTAGTAGCTTTTGCTAGCACTGCCTGAAATCCCATTTGTCGCCCTTATCCAGAGCAACTTACATTTTGATCTCATTATATATCTGAGCAGTTGAGGTTTAGGGGCCCCACACTGGTAACTTGGTGGTTGTGGGGTTTGGACCTGGGACCTTCTGAACCGTAGTCGAATGCCTTAACCATTGAGCTACCCCTGCCCTTATGCAGCATCTTATGTATGCGTAGAGGCAAAAAGTCACATGAATTCTGATCCGACCATCCTCAGTCAAGACACATGACCAAATATTGGATATACAGTCTATCCATTCTAGGATCATATGAAACTGACTCAGATCTGATCTGAAAAACATTAGATTTGTGCATTCAGACAGCCCAAAAAAATCAGATCCATGTCACATTAGGGTAAAATGTAATCACTTCAGGCTGGTAATGTCAAAGAGAATGATCAGTCATTAGTATTTTTTAATGTTTTTTTTTTCATCCAAATAAATAATGTATTGTAAGCCTTACATCTTAGAAATTTTATATGATAAAGCCAAAAAGATTCATTTTATTGATTGTATAAAAACACTTTCATCTATGCCAAGGTGTACACATACAGTATTTGAGCTGAGAATCATTTCACTGCTGCAGATTTCACTGTATGCCTGACATCTCGAAAAACAAAAAGCGGTGCATCTAGAAAGCACAATATAACAGCTAAAGCCTTGTCTGTAATAAAATGTGACATCCAAAGACTTATTGTCATAAGAAACGGAAACCCTTGTTGAAAATAGAAAGCATCTTCACCCAGGATCTTTTACAACTATGTTGAAACTTTTGCATCAGAACGGAGCATCTCCTAAAGCAGACCAGCTCTTTTTCATTATTTTTGTACTGGTGTGTAACACACACAACTTTCCTCCTATTCCGCGCTCTCTGTTCACCGCAGCTTTGTTCATGTGAGAAGTGAAGTAGGCGATATCACTTTCTATCAGAGCTCCCAATGCTAGCAGGACTGCCTGCTCTCTGCAACCTCATTCCATGACAGATGAACACTAAAAAAAGAGAGAGAAAAAAACAAAACAAAAAAAAAAACAAGTAGAAAAAGATCTCTATTTTTGTTCTTGCGAAAGCATAATTTGTTGGTATATTACTAATGAGCTAGTCAGAGATAACCGCATGTTCACTGAAATTGGTAGAACAGCACAACAGAGGGTGTGACATTTGAAATCTCAACATGGGCTATTTTTGAAACTAGGAACTAGTTTATATAAACCGTGCTCTAGGGTGCTCGCACATGCACGAGATGTCAGAAAACTTTAATGTGAAGTATAATCAAATAAAAATGTCTGCTTTCTGTGGAATTATGCCGACACTTTAAAAACTCTTTATGTTCTAGAGTCCCTTGTTCAATCCTAACCTCTTCCAGTTACTGTCTTCCACAGGTTCTGTACTGTACTGTAGGTCCTGACCGTGTTTCTGATCACAACTAATCCTGCTTTCGTTTATTCTGCCAAGTGCATTTAGCTGTTCCGAGACCTATTTCAAGTTTCTGTGCGAGTATATTTTAGTTTTTATGCACTAAAACAGCACTATGATGTTTAAGTATAATATGTGCATTACTTATCATTACAGATGTTCTAACAATCATTAATCACTGTAATAACTGTCAGTCGCCAGCATGGGCGAAAGTAGGTAGTACGGCCCACAGTACTGGGAAGAGAAGAGAGAAGCTCCCTGCCAAAACTCACATTAAATCCAGTCATGGAAGCACTTTCAGCAATAAAACATATCTGATAATGTTATCTTAAACAATACTTCGTCTCCTTAATAATTGCTTCTATATAAGTTGATCTGAATTGCGACTGACCTGGCCATGTTGCATTGTTTACAACTAACCCAAGCTACAAAACTAGTTATATTCTAACACAAGGCAAAATCCCAAATCCCTCTCTAACCCCTGATCAAGGGACAAGGGATTGTACATGCTACATATCACACTTGATTTCCATTTAACACTATTTGGGATTCAACCACAGAATCCCGGAAGTTAGCTAATATCCTAAAGCGCTATTCTCCTAACCTTTGGCTACATAGTTAAAACACATTTAAAACTACATTCAATTCCCCATTAATTAGTCTCAAAATCACTTTCAGGATCATATGAAACTGACTCAGATCTGATCTGAAAAACATTAGATTTGTGCATTCAGACAGCCCTAAAAAATAAGATCCATGTCACATTAGGGTAAAATTTAATCACTTCAGGCTGGTAATGTCAAAGAGAATGATCAGTCATTAGTATTTTTTAATGTTTTTTTTTTCCCATCCATTTTGGGTTCTCGAGTAAATAAATGTATGAATGTTGTGTTCATATTTAGGCTAATCTGTACTCTTTTCCAAATGCTCACACAACGCTCTGTTACTGTACCAGGCCTGGTGTCACAGTGGTAAAGCACATACTGTATTTCTTTAATGTCCTCTTATCAGTTCTCTTGCTTGCAATAATGCCATGGGAGGTGTGTGTTCTGAGTGCTCTCAGGATCTCTAAAGTATAAGGTGCAGATTAATTATGTATCAAGTATATTTTAAGTATACTCCACAAATAGCTTCTGACTGAACTGTGGGCTGTGTTATGTACTGTACAGGAGATTATGCATCATCCAAAAAATATGCAGTTTGATTAATCTTAGAATTTGAAATAGAGAACCGAGAGAGTGGCCTCGATCTCTTTTTCTCTCTTATATGACCTTGTGAATCTAAATTGCACACATGGGATTTGTAAGAGGGTGTGAGTGAGAGATATGGTTGAAAAGTAGAAGCACATGCTGAAAATTATACAGTATACTGTATATACACAGTATATATACACAGTATATATACACCGCACACAACACACACACCTTCACATTCTACTTAAACCAGTAAAATGTAATGAGAAGCTAAATGTAGTCAAAAAAAAAAAAAAAGGAGAGAAAGAGAGCAAGTGAAAGTAATTTTCAGTGATACATGACAGGGGTGAAACATTCTGTTCTTATAACCGTTAAAGCAAGTGACAGAAAGACAAAGAGAAAATGAGAGTGTGTATCATTCTCAGAATGGCTGACTGAATAAATCAGTTCACGTTCCTTATCATGATAACACAGGCCAGCTCTTAGCCACGAACCCTTATTGTGCAAAAGGCAGACAGTTCATCCTTTTTTTAGGCAGAGCATGTTAAAAATGAAATCGATCTTTAATGGATTTCAGGCGGTTACATTTGGGGAATTTTAGACTACAGAATAAGTCATATTGTAAATGTATTATATGTTTATAAAAAATATATGAAATATCTTTATTGTATAAATACACTCACTGGCCACTTCATTAGGTACACTTTGCTACTGTACTACTGGCTTGGACTCCTGTTTGCTTTCAGAACTGCCTTAATTTTTCCATAATGACATGATAGCATCACACAGTTGCTGCAGATTTGTCAACTGCACATCCATGGTACAAATCTCCCGTGCCACCACATCTTAAAGGTGCTCTATCAGATTGAGATCTGAGTACAGTGAACTCATTGTCATGTTCAAAAAAACAGTTTATGATATTGCAGGTCATAAAGGACATGTTCAGCAGCAATACTCAGACTAGTTGTGCATTGAAAGAAAATACCTCCACGCCATTACACCACTACCAAGCGGAACAGGATGGATAGATGATTGCTAGTTTTGTTTTTTTTATATGCCAAATTCTCACCCAACCATCTGAATGTCAGAGCAGAAATTGAGCTTCATCCGACCTGTCAGTCTTTGTCTAATGTTCTGTTGTTCAAATTTGGTGATCGTGTGTAAATTGTAGCCTCAGTTTCATGTTCTTAACTGACAGGAGTGGCGCCGGTGTGATCTGCTGCTGCTGTAGTCCATCTGCTTTTGATGTGTTGTGCGTTCAGACATGCTTTGCGGCGTACCTCAGTTGCAACAAAATCCTATTTGAGTTACTGTTGCCTTTCTATCAGCTTGAACCAGTCAGCCATTCTCCCGTGAGCTCAGGCATCCACAAGGCATTTTCACCCAGAGAACTCACGCTCACTAGATATTCTCTCTTTTTCAGACCATTCTCTGTAAACCCTAGAGATGGTTGTTTGTGAAAATCCCAGTAGATCTGCAGTTTCAGAAATACTCAGACCAAGCCCTCTGGCACCAACAAGCATGCCACATTCAAAGTCACTTAAATCATCTTTCCTCCCTATTCTGATTCTCGATTTGACCGTGTCTACATGCCTAAATCCATTGAGTTGCTGTGTACCATGTGATTGGCTGATAAAATATTTGTGGTAATCATTTAGCAAGTATACCTTATGTAGTGGATGGTGAGTGCATATTAAATAAAAAACTAAAACATACATAAGGAAAACTATTCATCGCATAAAAATGGGAAATGATAAGACAAAAAAAATCCTATTTAACTGGGTGGAAAAAAATCTTACTGAAAAGATTAAATAAAGATTTTAAATTGTAGGTAGGATTATTTATTTATTTGTTTGTTTGTGTTTTTTGATGGTTGGTTAAACTAACCTCAGCTTGAGGAACTCCCTCTGGGGGACGACAGTGAAGGACGATCATTCCTTTAATGGGCACCTCTGTCCCCTGTGGTTCCTGCTCAAAGTTCTTTCTTAGATCTGAAGCACATACAAACGCCACCACACACACACACACACACACACACACACACACACACACATATATATATAGTATATATTAAATGTGAAACGTTTGGCCAGATAAAGATAAATGATGTGCAGAGGCACTGACATGCGATGCGGACTGTGGCTTTGCGGCTCTTGGACGTGCCCAGGTGACTCCAGGCCACACACAAACACCAGAAATCTTCTGGACCGTGAAAATCTTCCACCTGCTGCCGAGAGATATTTATCATCACTTCACGAATCTTCAGACCTGAGAGAGAGAGAGAGAGAGAGAGAGAGATATGTTTATGGGTAGATATGTGTAACTGGGTATTCAATATGCTGCATATTCAACAGACTCCAAATTTATATCAAAAACATTTTAAAATATTCTAACTGTTGAGAAAAGACTTCAGATCATAACAAATATATATTAAAATAATATACAGTATATGGATCAAATGCTTGATGTCAATATTTGTGTATTTTGCTTTCAGTATTGTTATAGTTTACTGTGTTTCGTTTCATGTGTCTAAGCCTTTTGTATAGTACTATTGTACTGTATATGCACACTGCCTGGCTAAAAAAAAAGACTTTATTGATTACATATACATAGCTTTTATTAGAGCACATATAGGCTTAGCAATATGATGTGGCAATAAGATGAAGGAATGTACTGAATGACCAGGTTATCACATCTATGGAGGTTTTCTTCCCAGATGGCAAAATGTATATTCCAGGACTCAAATTGTAAGAGAGTGGTTCTGGGAGCATGAGGAATAATTTTCACACATGAACTGACCACATACCTTTTGCCATCTGGGAAGAAAAACTCCATAGATGTGATAACCTGGTCATTCGGTACATTCCTTCATCTTATTGCCACATCATATTGCTAAGCCTAGAACTGAGCAATGGAAGCAACCCCAGATCATAACACTGCCTCCAGAGGTTGTAGAGTGGGCACTATGCATGATGTGCTTCCCTTCTTACCCTGACATGACCATCCCTCTGGAATAGAATCAATCTGGACTCATCAGACCTCATGGCCTTTTTCCATAAATTGACCCTTCTGGCACTAAAATATAAAGTTTTATGAAACTACTGATGATATCTCACAACTTTTTTACAATACATATAAGAACTAACTGTATGAAAAAAAATTTTAATATTAAAATATAAAACATTGAGAGGTCACATTGAGATGAAACCTGAACTTGTATTTAAACTATTTATTATTCTTGATCTAATAAAATTTAATAAAATTTAATTAAATGTAATTAAATTTAATAAAATTTAATTAAATTTAATTTAATTTAATTTAAGAGTTAATTTAATAATTATGCAGAATAAGGGACACAAAACCTAATTCTAACACATTTGATTGCAAAAGGTGTCTGTGATCTAAAACAAAAAAATGGATAATAGTGACTACTTCGTTTGAAAATTAAGACCTTAAACTCAGATATATCCTTTAGGATAAACTAATGAAAAATAGCAGTTTTAGGGGTTTAAAGGGTTAAGGACATAAGTACAGCTTTTTACTTTCATAAGCAAGTGAATCACGTTTTTTACCTTCTGAACTAGTGAATAAGTGAAAGTCAAGAAGTATTTTTTATATCTTACATTTGTTTCATCAGTGTTCTGCTACTAGTGGTGGGCTATAATTTACTAATCAAAGCGATTCCACTAACCTTGAGCAACTTTCAAATATTGACTATTAGTGCTACAATTTGGTATGAACAAAAAAGCAGAACACTTGTAACAATCTTGTAATTTGTTTTAAAAATGACTCTTGAAAATGTTCTTTGTAATTAAGGACCCACTCTGTATATGACTTGTCTGTCATATTCAATCATAATCAATCATCAACTTTTTTATGTTGTTATAGCTTATAATTTCCAGCAACATGGTGGATGAGGGTGGGATTTAACCCAAAAACTGCTCTGCAACTCACGGTTCACCTCTATCATTGCCACAGCTCAAAGCACCCCCGTCAACGATTTGTTATAGCAGTTTATCAATGCTGTGCAGACCCGTTCCTTAAGGCCCCACATACCAAAATGTAACCATTTTGAAGCTGAAGCGATTTGACATGTTTTATGTCTCATTGTAGGCTCTGCTTTGCAAAATAAATGATGGCATTCAGGCTTAACACTGCTTAGTGTTGGACTAGTTCTTTTGGAATATTTATGAGTTCATGTTTCTCTGTTACTGTATACTGATACTGTAATTCAAAAAGTGATGTCTGGTTTATACCACACTCAGCTTCCAATGTATATTTACAATCAGTTATTTATCATATGTTTATTTGTCATCAGCAACTGCTTTATCCTACTTTTTGCCAGCCCATTAAACATCTTTTCACACTCATCGACACGTTGGGGACCCTGTATACAGGATAAAACGGTATAGACGATGAGTATGTGAATAATAATAATAATATTAATAATAATAATAATAATAATGCATGCACCCAGTCAAATTGCCATTATTCAATCCAATCTACATTCTGTCTGCATTTTTATTAAGCAGTATGAAAAAGGAACAAAACAGGAAATCAGCAACAGGAAATTACTACCAAGAACCCACAAAATTTTGCCCTAGGTTCTTTTTAACAAAGAAAAATAAGTCTTTTATTTTTTTTTTTACTTGAATTTCCTCAATATAGTAGTAATTTGAAGAAAAAAAAATACATTACAAAAGTCTGCTTTCAGTAAAGAGGATGAGAGAGAAAAAGGGAGAGAGAGAGAGAGAGAGAGAGAGAGAGAGAGAGAGAGAGAGCATAACAGGGGGGTTGGAAATGAAAAGGGGAGTACTAAATAAATGGAAAATTCAGTCAGGTTGAGACTCTATAATCCTTTAAATCTGGCTGATTTCCTCTCAGACTGCGCTCAGTCCACAAACAGAGGAAATGACAGGTAAAGAAAAAGAGTAAGTGAAAGAGAGAGCTTACAGATACCAGACACACTCAATACTATCTCAAAACCCAAGCTGAGTTTAATATGAGTTTTTTTGTATTGAAATAGATAAAATGCATTTATATATAAAATATCTATTTTATAATATTTTTAAAACTGAAAATACACATTTAAGATAGCTATAACAAAACCTTGATTGATACTTTCCCAAAACTTTGTACCAGATCTGTTTTGGTACTGTAGTTGAACTAACATGATTTTGTGTAGCTACAGTATGGTCTCTAATATACTCCGGGGCCGAACATGAACAGTGTCTATTTATACTGAAATCAAGTTACACTTTACTTTTAACTGTACAGAGGTCAATTAATTATGAAATAACACTTATTCAAGCTACTATGGCGTTGTTGGTTCCTTGGACCACTGTTTACCCACCCTTAACCCACAAAATAGATGCAGTGCCAGTCACAAGTCCAGTTAGGTTATAACAGATTATAACAGGAACGGCGTCTGGTCTAAGACCTGTGCAAGATCTTGGTACAAATGGAACAAAGTTCCAAGGAAAAAAAAACAAACAAACTCATGCAACCAAAGTACCGAGTGATGACTTTAATGGATCTTTTGTCTTTTCCATGTTGTTTGATGTACAGTATAATACTAAAGTAGGTATGAATTAAGTATTATTGAGTACAACCTCAAATCAGAAAAAGTTGGGACAGTATGGAAAACGCAAATAAAAAAAGCGAGCAGAGATTTCTAAATTTACTTTGACTTGTATTTCATTGCAGACAATATGAACACAAAATATTTCATGATTTGTCTGGTCAACTTCATTTGTAAATATACATCCTTTTCTGTCATTCAGGCCATTTTAAAAACAATGTTCCTCAAAGAAAGATAGGAAAACATTTGGATATTTCTCCTTCAACAGTGCATAACATAATAAAAAAAATTCAAGGAATCTGGAGGAATTTCAGTGCGTAAAGAACAAGGGCGCAGACCTAAGCTGAACAACCGTGATCTCCTTTAAGCGATATCACCACATGGGCTCAGGACTACTTTGGCAAACCTTTGTCAAGTACCACAATACGTAGTTACATCCAC
>JAQMYG010000011.1:19475825-19492060 GCA_030014215.1 Clariallabes teugelsi
GTCATTCCCAAGACGAATTGATGCTGTATTGGCCGCAAAAGGAGGACCTACACCATACTAATGAATTATTGTGGTCTAAAACCAGGCGTTTCAGTTTCATTGTCCAACCCCTGTGGTTTTTTTTTTTTTACTTTTTCTTTTCTGCATTGGTTATGAAAACAATGTGCTTCTGGGGTCGCCGCACAATTTTTTTGAAGGACTTGCTGATCAAGACTTTATGACTAAATATTTAGTTTCTCTAAAAACCTTTGGTGCTTTAAATATCTTTCTGTGTACATGTGTGTGGGTGGTGGGTGGTGTATGCATGTATTACCAAACGTATTTCAGATGACTATTAATAGCACCTGCTGATTTCAACTCTGTAGGTGAGTACAGCTGCTTTGGCAATTGCCAGAGCCCAGCACCATGTAAAATACCTGAGGATACACACAAAATAATAATAGGCATAAACGTTTGTACACATGTACTGTACACACAAAATGATAACTCATAGCATTAAAGCACAAAACATTAAGCCCAATATTGTGTGGGTTTCCCTGTTCTGCCGGATGTTGTCGGTGAATCCTTGGGGTGCTGCGGGTTGCAGGGTGGGTCCCTCATGGATCAGACTGATTTGTCCGGTGCATTCAATAGATGCTCGGTCAAACTTAGGTCTGTGGAATTTGGGCTAAAGAGAAAACTTGTCTGTTGAAAGTGTTCCCCTTTTTAGAATGAACCTAGTTCCCAATAATGCTTTAGCAGTTCCACAAGCTGATCGCTTCCATGTCACATCACATTGATGCATTAATTTGTGCTAAAGGAGCCCTGACCAAGTACTGAGTGCATAAATGAGGATAACTTCATTCAGAAGTTGGAAATTTCTGCACTGTAATCCTTCTATGATTCTTCTTAGTAATTATTCTAATATTTTGAGATACTGGATTTTTGAAATAAACTGAAAATTCCATGATATTCTGATTTGCAATCTCATACACACCGTATCCTGTCTGTGACACAAGCTCGGCAGCACCTCCGATTGGTTTGGTAAAAATTCCCACAATGCCTTTCCCCACTCCGGAAATAACACCACGAGCGGTACTGGCTGCCGTGCTTTGAGCCTCTATAGACCTTGTGAAGGTCTGCATTGGCTGGTCCACGATACCCGCTATTGCTCCTACAAACACACAGACATACAAAAATGCAAATCATTACGCACACATGCTGCAATCAGTGAGGAATAAGATAATGATTAAACTAGATTTAAAGAGATTGTGCATTTGCTAGTGTGATAGTGACCGACCCAGCAAGCTAAGTCCAAGGCAGGAAAGGCCTTGTCGCAGGCCATGACCCAGAGTCTCAGGGAGTTGCCTTCTCCACTCTTCCTGGCGCATGTAATATTCCTCATCTAAAGACAGTCTGTCCATGTTCCTTGCTAGACTTGTGGCCAAGTTGGTAATGGATGTCAGAGTGCCTACACAAGAACAGGTGTAAAGCATGTTCTGTTTAATAACCAAGTTTGTTTTACGTTATAAATTTTTAAATACCATAAGCATGTGTGAAAATTTGAAAATTCGAAAGGCAATGTGCCTTTTGTGCACAAGTGTTTGCACTAAACAGAAGTGGAAGTGCTTTTACCTTTTGAAATGTGCCTGACAAATGAGCTGGTTCCACGAGACACACCACTGACGAAGGCTCCAGGGCCACGTGTTAGCCCTTCATATGGCAGTCTGAAAAAATCAGCCACTCCATTTCCAATACTGCGTACCAGGCTTGCAGGACTGCCCAGGATCTCTAAAGAACCCACAACCCAACCTACACACACATACACAGCTTGTATTTTAATGTTTTCCTATGTTATATATTAGGTTGTATGAGTGTGTATATACAGTACATTCTAATTAAATGAGTAACACACCTGCTCTGAAAAGGGCTCCTGCAGCATAGTGCATTGTTAATGCGTGTATCAGTTGACGTGGAGTGGTAAAGAGACCCCCCCTTTCAAAAATGGAGAAGGAAAGTGGTGTGTGGTCTGAGGCAATATAGAGCTTAAGAGAAGCATGTATACTCATCAACAGGTTGACTGGCTCAATTAGTAGTCGCTGTAGTTGGACAGGCCAAACAAGTGTCTGCATCGATTGGTAAACCTGGACGGGTATAATGAGGCTGGGGTCTCCTGACACTCTCTTGTGTCCCACAGTGGAAACAGGAATGTAGGTGTGGAATAGTGTTTTCAAGTAGTATATGAAAGTGTCCTCCAGATAGATGCGGGCTGGTTTAAGCTTGAAGCTGACCTGTTCTAGGTGGTACCCATTACTGGACAGTGTGAGGCCCACGCACAGGAAGCACATCTGGCGTAACTCCTCCAGAGCCTCAGGACTGAGGATCGAGTCTTTGACACTCACCCAAGAGTCTGTGTCTGATAATTGCTCCTGACACAGCAGGACAGGAAAATGAAAACTGGAGCAGCTGTAAAGCTGGTTGTCCACCTGTAGGCTGCCACACAGTACTTGCACATGGTGGCCATGAGGGTTGGGGGCGTCACCTGTAGTAGGTTCTGGCATCACTATCAAAACCTTAGACATAGTTAAACGCAAGAGCTCCACCGAGCCGGTCGGACTTGTGATGTCGTCACAAAGAGCCATGCTAACCTCACTCATTATCACATGGAAGGACAGCATCTGATTAGACATTCTGCCAGAAATCAAACAAAGAAACAAATTAATACAGGATCAACTGCTGGTACAAAGATATTGTAAAAAATAACACCCTCTGCATATTTATTAATGTTTGTGTAAGAAATAATAGCTTCATTAAGAATATTGTATAAAAGTCCTGGACATATAACTGGATTTTAGTGTACTATAGTATTTGCTTGTGTTGTGTACCTGTGACATGGGCTGATCACAGCATCATCACTCTCAGGTGCAAAGGTAAGGATAATGCTGCCACTCTGACAAGTTACAGTAATATACAGATAGCCAAAACCTGGCAGAAGTGTCACCTACAGAACACACAAAACACAACCAAACATATTTTCCCTCAGTATCCTTCTGAAGACCTTCCAATAATCTATTTAAAAAATATAAAAAGTAAATATTGTTATTATTAAACATTAGCAAATTAATCTACATAAAATATTCACCTCTAAATGACTATACAACTAAATAACCAACACAATCCCTAATGACTTTATCAAGAAAGCATGGGGCACAAAAGAAGAAACTCCATAATCATGTATGTAGACACACACGCATGGAACCTTGGATTGCGAGTGTTTTGCAAGATGTGCAAAATTTTTAAAATACATTTTAACTCGATAAACTATATACAGATGTGGCCATTAAGAATGCACGTTCTTTTCCTGGATGGAAGAACTTTATCTAAACACCAGACCAAGTACAACGAAGAATTGTGCATAATTAGTTAATCTAAAACAATATTGTTTCCAATGCTGAAGCAAACATGAATTTTATTTTGTTTTAAAATAGACCTTTCATGATGAATGTGTGTATGTGTGCTTCATATTATTTTCTGGCTTTTTATAATAATAATCATCATGTTTTTTGCTGTTTGTGTCCAGCATTGAATAATTATTTCATCCATTATTTGACCACGGCGGGAAAATAATAGCTGGAATGTGATTGTGAATTTATGACTAAAATAAAGCTGTTCTTTGCCGTGTGGAAACCCGTGGCTCGTACTTCCACTTTACAAAAGGCAGCGTTTTGATCAAAAGGGTTTTTATCGATTTATCGATAAAAATGCAGACATACTCCCCAGAAATGCAACAAACACAAATATATAGACTACTCACTAGATAAACGCCGGCTTTTCCAACACAACAGCGCGCTCCGAGGTGAGTTTTCTCTGCCGAGCGTCACGTGATCACAACTAAGCCAATGGTTCTTCTCTCTCTCGTGCTGTGGGATTATGGGTAATCATCACCCAGTCTCAGTACTCGTATAGTTAGCATCCGTGTGCGCGTACTGTTTATTATAATTTTTTTTATTTTTTTATTTTGTGTCCAAGTGTGGTGACTGTTCTTTACTGTTTGGGAGTAACTAATGTAGCCCCCCTCCTTCTGCTCCTTTCCTCATCTAACACCTGTTCTTTTCAAAGGTGAAGTGCAGGTTAATTTGTTTTATTTTTACTTTTTTATATTTTGTATTAATTATTTTTATATGAATATTTTTGGGCTGTGAATCTGAGTTTCTATTATTTCTAATGGAAAAATGCCATTGTGTTTTGATATACAAGCATTCTGGAACAAACTATGCTCGCAATCCAAGGTTTAACCACAACCCCAAATCAGAAAAGGTTGGGACAGTGTGGAAAACTTAAATTAAAAAAGAAAGTAGTGATTTCTAAATTTACTTTGACTTATTTCATTGCATCCTTTCCTGTCATTCAGACCTGCAACACATTCCAAAAAAGGTTGGGACAGGAGCAATTTAGGGCTAGTAATCAGGTAAATTGGCAAGCCTAAGCTGAACAACCGTGATCTACGATCCCTCAGACGGCACTGCATGAAGAATCGTCATTCATCTACAGATCTGGCCATTAAGAACGCACGTTTTGAGAAAAGGGATCCCGCGAGTTGCCGCGGCTACGCGCGGCAAGCTGTGAAAATGCCCTTCATTACCTGAAGGGGGCAGTCATGTTTCAGTCTGAAGTATAGTGTGTCTACTGAAGCCGTAAGCGATATTGCCAAATGGGCTCAGGACTACTTTGGCAAACCTTTGTCAAGTACCACAATACGTAGTTACATCCACAAATGGCAGTTAAAACTGTACTGTGCCAAAAGGAAGCCCTATGTTAACAGTGTCCAGAAGCACCGGCGACTTCCCAGGGCTTGGAGGCATTTAGGATGAACCATCACACAATGGAAACGTGTACTGTGGTCAGATGAATCAGTATTTCAGGTATTTTTTGGGAGAAATGGACGGCGTGTGCCCTGGCCCAAAGAAGAAAAGGATCATCCAGACTGTTACCAGCAACAAGTCCAAAACCAGAGTCTGTCATGGTATGGGGTTGTGTCAGTGCCCTTGGCAAAGGTTAATTGCCCTTCTGTGATGGCACCATTAATGCTGAAAAGTACATAGAGATTTTGGAGCACAGTATGCTGCCTTCAAGAAGACACCTTTTCCAGGTATGCCCATGCATATTTCAACAAGACAACGCAAAACCACATTCTGCACAGATTACAAAGTCCTGGCTGTAGAGGAAGAGGGTACAGGTACTTGACTGGCCTGCCATCAGTCCCGACCTGTCTCCAATAGAGAATGTGTGGCGCATTTTGAAGTGCAAAATGCAACAACAAAACCTAGACCTATCCTGGACAGGTCAATTATGTGGGATAATGCTTTAGCAGCAGTCAATTCAATTATCCCACTGTGATATCTGAGTCTGTTGAGTTGCAACACATTCCTGGGACAGTCCAGTAACTGGATCCTGACGCATAATCTTGAACCATATCAAGTTTGCTAATGACACTAGTCTTCAATGACTCATTGTTTTTGCTGACGATAAAACAGCAGCAGAGAAATTCAGCATCCTGGTAAGAAATGGGAAAGTTCACAGACCAATGCCAACAACAGACTGTCTCTCAATATCAATGATTGTTGACTTCAGGAGATCTTATGCTGGTCACACTCTACTCTGTGCATCAAGAAATCCTAGCAGTGTCTTCACTACCTGGGAGAGTAAAGCACCTCCGTTCCACCAGTACCACCTTTTACAGGTAGAGCATAAAGATAGTCCTGACCAATTATCTCATAGTCTGGTATGGGAACTACACTGTCCACAATTATAAGGAAAGCTACTGTAAATACACCATTGGGATCTCTCTACCCATCATCGTCTTCTTTATCAACAAATGTTGCAGCTGCAAGGCCTCCTGAACTGTAAAATAGCCCTTTAACACCTCTCATGGACTCTTCACCCTACAGTATGTTCCATGGCAAATGATATCCAGTAGAAGTGTCCATGCCATCACGACTGGAGTTCACATGAGCTTCTTCCCTGAGACAGACTCGTCATCACACAGCTGCCCCCAAATCCACCAGGACTAATCAAATCCCATGAGACCTTCCACATTGAACCAACATTACTGCACACCTACATATATCTCATGGATAATGGTGAGTCCTCAGAGTCACTGCTTATTACTAGGCTTTGTGTTGGTTTACATGATTATAATACTGTGAATTTTTCATCACATCCCAGCTTTATGTCAAATGCAAATCAAACATTCAGCTTTGGGGGAATTTGGTTGCCCTGAAAAAAAAAAAAAAAAAAAAAAAAAAAAAAAAAACAGAGAAGCTGGAGTGACTCTGAGCAAACAATATAAATCATCATTTCAGAATGCGCACAAAAGGACAGCGTGCCTGTGGCACAAATGTAGATGAAGGGAAACTAAAGCATGACTAATTGGATATAAATATGCCTTGGCTCAGAGGCTGTCCATCAGTGCCAGTACTACTGATTTGGCAAAAGCTGTGAATAAGCAGCTACGGTGTAACATAATGTCATTTATGTCCATAATGCATTACTTTGGATGCTAAACAAAACCAAAAAAGAAAAGAAAATAATTGTTTATCTCAACAACAAAAAAGTTATAATAATCTGCATACAATAATTGGCTTCTAATTTCATTTCGTAGCTTGATCAGGGTAATCTAAATTCCTTAAAATTAACATGCTATTATTAAAAAGTTGGACCAGCGAGCTTGAGTTGGTATCATATTATAATGGGTTTGCCTAACAGCATATACAGTAGGTATGGATTTATAATGAAAGAGCATGGTATTTTTGTTGATAGGAAAAGTGTAGAGATGTTCCTACAGTAGGCCATTTTTAGTAGTTCAAGGAACTAAACAACCTAACGCATATTAACGTAATTGATTTATAATGAATTTATTATTTCAGATATATTGTTTATCACGTTTATAAATACAAGTAGAGATGTTTTTCAGCTGCAGCCATTTCTAAAACAACTAATTATTTCTCTTGCATGTTCTGTATAATGACTGCTAATTTTGTTATTTGTTTGAAAGTTTTTGCTCATATAACTTATTAAACTCACCAATTAAACTCTAATTAAAGAATACACTTTGCAAATACTGGTTGGTTGATAAAAAAAAAACTACGTGCTAGGCTTTGTACTAACTACACGCAGTCAACAGAACCCAAATAAACAATCATTCTCGCTTGCTTTTGAGCTTAATATTCTTCAAATCGCACAATACAGCGAAACCACGGTTTTAAAAATGACTTCTGTTTTATATCCATTACACATTGAGCCATACTTCTTGCCGAATAGTGGCCAGGTCACTACGTGATCCTGGTGGAAGAAAACGTTTCCTGACTCGTTCCTCCAAAACACCCCAAAGTGGCTCAATAATATTTAGATCTGGTGACTGTGCAGGCCATGGGAGATGTTTAATTTCACTTTCATGTTCATCAAACCACTCTGTCACCAGTCTTGCTGTGCATATTGGTGCATTATCATCCTGATACACGGCACTGCCTTCAGGATACAATGTTTGAACCATTGGGTGCACACGGTCCTCTCCACACCGTAACTCTCAGTGAAGGTGGACTCATCAGAGAACAATACATGTTTCACATTGTCCACAGCCCAAATGTGCTCGATGCACATTTAATTCTGCAGTGAGTTAGGCAGTTGTGGCTTTATGGTTTTTGGTTGTGGTTTTTCAAATTCAAATTTTATTTGTCACATATACAGTCATACACAGTAGGATATGCAGTGAAATGCTTAGACGACTGCCCGTGACCTTAAAATAAAAGACTATTAATAGGAAATAAATATGAAAAAGAAAAATAGAAAGTAAATTTAACTAAGAAGAAATACAATACAAAATATAAAATATAAGAAAAATATATGAAAAATATAAGAAAAAAAAGAAAAACAGCTGTACAATATAGAAAATATAGAATTTATGGACTTTTTTGTGTGGGAATGAAGTTGAAAATAAATAGAAATGTCCAGGGGGTGTGCAAATATGCCTGAAAATGTCAATTTACATATTTAAAGTGACTATGTGCATCAGGGAAACAGAATGTCCAGGGGGTGTGCAAATATGCCTGAAAGTGCTTTTTGGATGCAATCTGGGTTAGCATCCGGACGTCCCTTTCAGACAGCTTCCTCTCAGACAGTTTCTCCTGTTGGGTGTGGTTCGTGCTTCTTGGTGGTAGGCTGACATTACCCTGGATACCGTGGCTCTTGATACATCACAATGACTTGCTGTCTTGGTCACAGATGCACCAGCGTGATGCACACCAACATTTTGTGCTCTTTTGAACTCTGATACATCACCCATAATGTTGTGTACTGTACACTGCAATATTTAAGCAAAACTGTGCTATTACTCTGCTGATTAAACCTTCACACTCTGCTCTTACTGGTGGAATGTGCAATCAATGAAGATTGGCCACCAAGCTGGTCAAATTTAGCCATGAAAACTCCAACACTAAATTGGCCAGTGTTTTAGTTTCATTGTCCAACCCCTGTACATACTGTATAGTTTAATTATAATAATTATATATGCCAACATTGGAACATTAAATGAAACAGCTAAACGTACTACGACATATTTCCTCAGATTAGAAGTCGTGTTTTTATATGCTGAAGTATGTCTCTTTTGGCAGATAGTGGAGACACCGCAATATGAAGGTATTCTTTCGCAAGCAAAGTATGCTTTGTATATGATCCCAGGGATGCCGGCTGAAGATTTTTTCCCCACAATGCCGCCTGACTACATGTGGTTATTGTTATTGCGGTTGATTGGTGAAAAAATAAAGTCATACGATTATTGTTGCTGTGGCTGAAACAGTCATGCGGTAGATCTACCGGCGGCATGTGTAGAATAAATGATACAGTAGAAAAGTAATGGGTCGAGTATAGCCGGATGTAGTGGAGTAAGAGTAGCGTTTCTTTTTCACAAATCTACTCAAGTTAAATAAAAAGTATGGTCCAGTAAAACTACTCATAGAAGTACGTTTTTTCTTTTCAAAATGTTACTCAAGTAACTGTAACAGAGTAAATGTAACTCGTTACTACCTACTTCTGCCTACACTAAATAGAAACTGGAGGGAGGATCGAAATCTGCATCATGCACATACTGTACAGTAAGTACATAGAAAATAAATGGTTGTATATTACTGTTAATGAGAAAGGCCTGGAATTAAGCTTGTAGAATTTGTTTGGTGCTGTAAAATTATGGCATATCATTTATAAAAGAACTTATTGTACTTGTCGGACACTGACTTATGTTAAATGTATCTGTTAAATTCACCAGTTTATTTGGAATTAGTTTTAGTTCATCACAACAACATTAGAATAAGTGATTTAAACTAATAATTACAAGAGACACTATAGTCTACACCAGTTGCGGTTGGTGTAAAAGAATTGTGTGAGGCGCAAACAAATATTAAAATTAAACTTATAATAATCGCCTGTAAATAGCCATTTATCAGGTGATTAAGCATCATTACTATTAGTATAAAATAAAGGCATGACTCACATCGCATTCAGTCAGCCAGCTCCGCTTGCCATAAGAAGCGCTGGAAAAGCATCGAGTGTAAGCTAAGCCGTGATCACTTGATTGCTGCTTAATTAGCAGATCAGGTCGATCTGGTCCAAGCTCTTTAACTGTTTTTCTTTCTTCGTCTGATCCCCTTGCGAAGGGGTATTTTAGCAAAGAAATGACAGAATTTTCTCTTATATTTAGCTGGTTTCCATCTGCTGACCGTTAATAAGACTCGTTGAGAATGGTCCAATCACATGAGCCCAAATATTTAAAAACAATATTGATTCGCTAAGAACAAAAGTGGGAGGATTCGGGGAGCACAGTGCTGCGCCCCAAGGATGATTTGGTAAAATCCAATTAGAGCTCAGCCTCAAATCACATGCTTTTTAAAAATTGACGTGCCTACATAGACACTCGTTTGTCTGACGCCCCGCATACACGAACACAAATGAATGTAATACAGTTTAGATTTTTTTTCATTGTAAGTAAATTAAATTAAGAAATACAGCGGAATATTGTGACTAAATGACTTTATTTCATTATTAAAATAAATAATTACACAAGATTGAGACTTAACTGCTGTGTGGCCATAAGAAAAACTCTTATTAGTGAAACTAATCAGAAAAAAAAAAAACAATTAAACTTGCGGGGAAGCAAAAAGATTGGACTTGGTGCAAAAGGTGGTCTGATGAGTTGATACTGACCCTATTACAGAAGCAGGGGTACATCAGGGTAAGAAGGGAATGCATGAAGCGATGCACCAATCAGGCATATTGCATGCTATTAGGCCGTGTTATGATCTGGAGTTGCTTCAGTGGGTCAGGTCCAGACATGAGTTCAACACCTCACTGCATACCGTCATAAAAGCTAATGGCGGTCAATGAAATCTTGTTCGCGATTTCAATGCATCTGACCCTGTTTTTGAACATTCCTTCTATCTTTGCCTGTACTGAGGCATCCCTTTTTTTTAAGCTCTGTTAAGACCACATGAAAGTAATATGATTCCAAACTGTGAATCTGTGAACACGCCAACAATCAGATTTGGGCTGGCCTTATGAGCAAGGTCATTTTGTAGAGGGGCACTGTCACATTGGAACAGGTTTGGGCCCATTAGTTTCATTGAAAGGAAATCTTGATGCTACAGCATACAAAGACATTCGAGACAATTCTGTTATTCTAAAATGTTAACAATAGTTTGAGGAAGGCCCATGTATGGGTGTTAAGGCTGGGTGGTCACATACTTTTGGAATGTGAACTCACTCCTTCTATGGTGTGGATTTACAGGACATTATTAATACTGTATCTTTAAACAGTCATGTAATTTAATCTAATTTTGATTTAAAAAAAAAAAGACAAGAATATGGTTCAAGTCACCTTAATATGGTAGGTCTAATGTATAAAATAACCCTCTCTTTCTTGTGTGTGTGTGTGTGTGTGTGTGTGTGTGTGTGTGTGTGTGTGTGTGTGCATTAGTTATGACAAATCATGCTGATCTACAGAGAGATTTCAAGTGATAAGAGGATTTATAGGTCTCTAGATCCATTAGGCACAATTTGTGTTTGTGTGCTTGTGAGTGTGTGTGTGTGTGTGTTGTTTAGGGATGTGTAGCTTTACTTAAAGGGATTACCAAGCATGATTCATCAGACGGATTGGAATCTACACATACAAGCGCTCAGACAAACAGTATGGTACTTAAGGGTCCTCAGACAGTCTCTCTCTCTCTCTCTCTCGCTTCACTTACCTTTTCTCTACTCAGCTGTTAGCCAGCAGGTTCACTCCACAAGTCATATCTGCCTCCTTTCATCCCTCAATCCTCCCTCATCCACTTTAAATCTCACTTTAAAGCTTATTCCACTTTTCACTAACTCTTTAAATCTCTGTGTTTCTTCGTAGCAGGGGAATCAAAAGTTCAACAAATTCCTCAGACACAAACACAGACACACGTTTGTCTTACTGAGCTTGGGAGGACCATATTAATTATACAGCTATAATTAGTGCTATGCTATGCCTAAAATAACTACAATCTAAAAGAAATAACCCCATTTTAAATACAATCTTTCAAGATAAAAATTTTTTTGGGGAGTGGGAAGAGGTCTTCTACTGTGGACCAGCCAGATGTTCCTAAAAGGTCAAAACTATAACTGAGGAATATTCCTATTATTATGGGGAGATTTGTTCCCACTTACAGATACACGCATACAGTTTAAGACTGTTCTACCAGCTTGATTGGTGCTTGTCCTGTCCCTATACACAGCAGAGTAATGAAATGTTCTTCGTGACCTTTTTCCCTCTAAACCAGGCATCACTAAATAGCAGATAACAATCCGGATCCGGGCCGAGTCACAGTTCTATCTGGACCCTGATGCTTTTCTGATAAATGAGAATAATTAATATTCCAGTAATCTAGAGATTTTTTCTTGATTTGGGCGGGGCTATACGCAACACTCAAACAGAGAACGAACCATCAAAGAACAAACTGTCCACATGTTTAATGTAGTTATTGAAAATTGACAATGAATGTTATTGAAATTTTATTGACCAGACTTTAAATTTCAGTCTGTTTGTAATTTCCATAACTTTCTAAACTTCTTGTGTAGGTTAATGCTTTTTCAAAGTCTGAAGCTGAAAAAGTATGGATATTTACTGATTAAATATGCACACACAGATGTTTTTTTTTTTTTCTTAAAATGCCTCCATTTCCATGGTTTTTCAAAAGCCATAATGGATTTGAAATGAAATATAAATACATGCCCGTTTTATGAACCCAGAAATTGCGTCTCTGTCTTCTGCTTGCCCGTCAGAAGAGACTTTATACATCTTTTATAGCATGAATTCTTAATTGTCCCAAAGTGTCTAGATCGCTTTTGTTCCCAAAAACATCACCATCAGTTCATACTCTTTGTTTTTTCCTCCACAAACATTGTTTCTCTAGAAGTCTAAAAATAATCTTTGTATTTACAGTACACAGTGTAGAAGGGATGTGACTGGTTTTATATAGCACAAAAACTTATATAAAACATTTTGGGTTTATATAACAGTTGTTCCGGAACGACAGACTCCACAGACAAAGATGTAGAAAACCCGACCGGGTGATTTATTAACAATATGGATAAATGGAATGATACAGAGATTAAACCGGAATGTCTTAACTGCTATGGTGCTGGAGCTGGTGGACGGATGATCACAGACTGGAGGAATGACGAGTTACACGGGGGTAGGTGGACAGACGAGACGAGACGAGAGGATAGGAGACGAGGCGTAGGAAGATCGCAGGGAATTGTAGCTCATGGAGTTCTTGTCCGTATTGGAGACCAGACGCTGAGTGAAGGGAAGTGAGGTGTATTTGTGTTGTGTTGGTGATGACGTTCAGATGTGTGTGATTAGAATTCGTGTGATTGGAGAAGTTGACTGAGGGTGGATCCTGGTGTTTCCGTGACATCAGTTTAAATCAAAGTAAATTTATCATCATCCCAAAAATGGACTTGTCATGTGGGAACAGGGAAGGGTCATCACCAAACTGTTCCCACAAAGTTGGGAGCATGATCATATCACTGATCCTTGAGATGCTTCGACAACTTGATTGGAGTCCACCTGTGTCTAACTGAATTCATTAGACATAGGAGTGAAAACAAAGGGAGGAGCTTGAGAGTATTACAGTATCTGTAGATCTGCAAGACAGGAAATTGTCATAGATCTGGAGAAGGATAACAGAAAATGTCTAGAGCATTAAATGTGCCCAAGGGCACAATAGCTCTCATCATTCTCAAATGGAAGAGATTTGGAACAACCAATAGTTCAATTCAATTCAATTCAATTTTATTTGCATAGTGCTTTTAACAATTGTCATTGTCGCAAAGCAGCTTTCAGAATCAAAAGATAAGATGGAAGTTTGTATGAAATGTGAATGTATATAGTCTTCCCAGATCCTTGCATGGAATATTCTGGGCTCTCTTGTGGAGATGGAAGACAGAAGGACAGAATCAAAAGAAAATTATGGAAATTAGTATGAAATGAGTGAAAAGATAGGTCTGAATCAAAATGATCAGACTGTCCCTTAGTGATGGTGGCAAGGAAGAACCCTGAGATTACAATAAGAAGGAGCCTTGAGAGGAACCAGATTCAACAGGGAACCCCTACTTATTTGGGTGATAACGGATAGCAGGAATTGTTTTGCAGTCATACTGTGAGTTGAGTTAGGCAGCTGGGAAGTTCAATATAACGAAGATGTATTTAAGTTAATATGAAGTCCAGTTCATTATTGCAGGTTCAGGTAAACAACTGTAGGAACGTCCAGTCCAGTATTAACTTACTGCAACCATCATTGCAACACTCCACCAATTAGGCCTAAAGTATACTGTATGGTAGAGTGGCCAGACAGAAGCCAAATGCACTCATGCAGAAGCCTCATTAAAAGCACATGAAAGCTTTCTGGAACTTTGTGCCAGAAATCACCCGAAGGACTTGAATCAGGTCATTAGAAGAACAAAGATTTTACTATTTGCATATAATTTCCCACTTCAAGTATAGAGGAAATCAGGCATCTGATCACCATGTTAAAACCATCCCTAGAGTTAAACATGGTGGTGGCAGCATCATGTTGTGGTAAGATTTTTCTGTAGCTGGAACTGAGAGACTAATCAGTATAGAGGGGAAAACTGAATGCAGAAAAATATAGAGGAATACTTATGCCTGTGACCATTAATATGTTACAGAACGCAAGAGTGATACTTTAGCGTAGTGGATGGGTCCCACCCAAAGTATATATATTTTAACCCAGAGGGCAGTGGAGAATACAAGAGGTGTCCAGTGACATGCTAGCAACAATTGTGAAGAGTGTGGGAGGGAGGAACGGGAGACTTGCAGAGGTAAGCAAGCTAAACACAGCGTATCTAGGCAGTCTCTGAGCTTGCTACAAGGCATAAGCCCTTTGACATACAAGTGTTCAGAGTAAAGAGGATCCCTTTACCACCTATAAGAGAGTGACAAATAGCTCAGAGCATGGCAGAAGAAACTCAACACACAGTTAGGCACTTGCTGAGGTGCACTCCTGGTATACACTCCTAGCCCCGTGCACATGCCCAGTTCCGTGCCCATGCCCATGCCCAACTCCCATGTCCAGTTTCCTGTTCATGTTTTGTGTTTGACTTAAAAATCAACATCTGTACTTATACTATAAAGTGTGTTAAAGTGTTAAATTTGTTTTGATCGTTTTAATATACTACCTAGACGAATTTAAAAAAGATATATTTATGGATACTATTTATAACATAATTCTTAATGAAGATTTTTTTTAAAAAGCTCTGTTTTAAAAATATACTACAGTAAAATGCTGATTGCTAGAAGTATATTTAGTTTAAGTGTATTATTGGTTTTAATATACAAAATTATTAGTTTTAATATAAATTATTATTATTAGTGTTAATGGTTTTAATATACAAAATTATTAGTTTTAACATAAATTATTGCTATTATTGGTTTTAATATACAGTACCAAAATATTCCTGCTATCTGTTATCACCCAAATAATTAGGGGTTCTCTGTTGAGTCTGGTTCCTCTCAAGGCTCCTTCCAATCTCAGGGAGTTCATCCATCACCCAGGGTCAGTCTGATCATTTTGATTCAGACCTATTTCTTCACTAATTTCATACTAATTCACATAATTTTTCTTTTGATTCTGTAAAGCTGCTTTGTGACAATGACCAAAAGTACAAAAAAAATTATAGGAATTGAATGGTTGTCCGTCCCATAGTCCATCTTGGTGCCATCTATTTCGCAGGTAAGCGACGCATGTACCTGGCCATCCAAATGATGTAAAAGAAAACATGATTAATCAAACCAGGCCACTTTATTCCATTGCTTCATCGTTCCATTCTGATGCTTACTGTACATACCCACTGTAGGTGTTTTTGTCAGAGAACATGGGTCAGCAGGGGCACTCTGACCAGTCTACGGCTACACAACACATTGTGATGCACTTGTGTGTTCTGACACATTTCTATCCAAACCAGCATGAACTTTTTCAACAATTTGAGCTGCAGTAGCTTTTCTTCTGGATCAAACTACTGTACATGTCCAGACTTTGTTTCCCATATACATCGGTGCGCCTTGGCCGCCCATGACCTTGACGGCGGTTCACTGGTTTTGCTTCCTTAGACTAAAACATTTTTTACGAAAGCTTGTTGACATACTGTATGGACAAAATGTATTAAAAAAGCAAGGAGATTATATAAAAAATGATGTATTTGTCTTTTCTAAAAGTTTATTAAGAAAATTATATTATAGTATATTCATTCATCTCCTATAGTGCTTATTCTGTGTACAGGGTTGAGGGGGCATGCAGCCTATCCCAGGAGACTTAGTGCACAAGGCCTGGTACACCCTGGACAGGGTGCCAATCCATTGCAGGGCACACTTACACACAGTCAATTTGGAAATGGCAATTATTGTAATCTGCATTATTGTAATCTTTTGGACTGTGGGAGGAAGCACAGGAAGAACATGCAAACTACATGCACACAGACACCCATTCCCCGAGGCGGTAATCGAACCCTTGATGGTGAAGGTGTGAGACCACCATGATAAACACTATGTCACCATGCCGCCTAAACATTCACACACACACAGATTTTTTTCTTCCTGATTTAAAAAAAAAAAAAAATATATATATATATATATATATATATATATATAAAATAATTGATTTTAT
>JAQMYG010000011.1:19500288-19517400 GCA_030014215.1 Clariallabes teugelsi
GCTGGTATTAATAAACACTGTTCTTTCTGAGCCCGCCTGCATCTGTGTCTGTTTCACTAGAGAGCACAACGTGACAGTGAACTCAAACTGAGAGCGGAAATTTAGCACTATTAATCAGTCTAACAGTGCACACTTGGGCAACAAGGAACAAAAGGTGCAATTTTATAAAATTATCAACAAATCTATTCTGATCGATCATTGTAATTTTTGATCTCAACCCACATGTCTTCAGTGTACTGTATATCAAAAACGAAATAATCGCCTTTGCTATTCCAATAATTAGTGTTTTAAAAACTATCTATAACATTATATACACATTACATTTTGGTTGCTAAATAAAGATTTTAAAAAGTCTTAAAAAAAATATTGTGCCACACCAGGCCAAGACAAGTCATGTCTTTACCATCAGAGGAGACCTTCACCCAAAATCCTTTAGACTTTTATAATTGTTTGTTGCACTCAGTTTCATGTCTTGAACAATATGCCTGGATGAGCCATAACATTAATGCTACATAACAACTTATCAATTATATACTGTACCAGTAAACTGTTGACAGTTTCATAGTCACACAAGTCTCATTTATACCTGTGGAGACCAAAAGCAAGCCTGTCCGGGCCAACCCCACATAAAAGCTAATGCAGCACAAGAAGTCAGTATTAGCCATGCTAGAAAGACACAACTGGGTCTAGCAGGCAAAGAGCCCAAGGCCACCAACCTGGCCTTCAAACTCCCTCAACCCCAATCTCATTGAGCACTCATGGGATGCACCTGACAAACAAGTCCGAGCCACGGAGGCCACAGCATCCAAAGTATCCATTGCCAACGTTTGGGCACCAAACACCAAAGCACACCCCCGAGGGGCCAGAGCTGCCCAGGTGCACAAGTGGAACCTACAAAATACCGGGCTTAATGTTTTGTCTTGTAATATTACCATTGCTGAACAGCGTATAGCAAATGTTCACAATCACACATTGCAATGCCTTGCCAATCATCTAAGCCATTGTATACTAATCCTATTTTTCATTCTTCTGCCTTACAGTTTGCCCTTTGTCTTGGAGACTGTGTATAATTTTGTGCCTGACCTTTGCCTGTTCATTCTTTGTATCTGTCAATTGCTTTTGGAAATACTGTGAGCTTGAATCTGGCCTGTCTTTTGACTGAATTGTAGATCTTATTTCTACAGTTCCAACATAGAACTGTTTCTTACTGAAACTGAAACACAGTCTTCCTTCTTCCTTCATTAAAAACCCAAAAAGAGAAACCATCCTGAGCTTCTGTTCTAAACTGCACTGCAATATCAAAGTCATACAGTATTGCTGTTTCGCTCCAAGGTAGAAGTCATGCTTTTAAAATCATTAAAAAATGCATCGACTTCTGTGTTTCTGTAAAAAAAAAAAATAAATAAAAAATAAATTGTTAATGTCTGATCATGTTAAAGCCTGAAGCAAAAGTAACAGGAGTAACAAGCAGACCAGTAATAAATGGACAGGTAAGTCATGAAGTCTGGAGGAAGGTAAAGAAACGTACTGTATCTGATTATGAGATGATAAACAAAGTTGCATGATCATCATGAAAAAATATGTACAATAAAAATTCCAAATAAACGTGTGACGTGTTTGTTTAAGACAATTTGTCTTAAAATGTCTTACTGCAGTTCTTTTCAAATTAAACTAAATTAAAAACAGACTACCCTGTCCAGGGTGTACCCTGCCTTGTGCCCTAAGCCTCCTGGGATAGGCTCCAGGTCCCCGCGACCCTGAATAGAGGATAAAGCGGTATAGAAGATGACTGACTGACTGACTAAAAACAGACTTATCAGTTGAACTCCATACTGAACAGAAAATGGCAACAACAAAAAAAAAGGACATAGGCTGTGTGCTAAAGTGTAAGTGAAAATTGTTAGCTTACTAAAGTATGTTCATTTTACACTTTCCAGTTTTCGAGATTTTACTGTATGCAAGTTTGATTAATAAAGTATCATTAATTGAATGTGCGTGTTTGTGTGTGCGCGTGTGTGGTGAAAATCCAAAAATTGCAAACAGCAAATGGCTTAATCTCCTGCCCTGTCACAACGGCCCGGGTTGCCGTGGCAATGATATATGATCATCAGTTTGGCCCGACGATAATAACATCTCACACACACACACACACACACACACACACACACACACACACACACACACACACTGAGACAAACAAGATGTCACTGCCAGAGATGCTGAGAAATGGACTTCTAACAGAAATCCATCTGTCTGGTCCACCCACACATACTAAACACAGTATTCACACAGTGCACAAATACATACTGTACACTTTACTCATAACAAAAGAGACTTATAACACATAAATATAGCAAAAACTGACACAGTATACACACTGAAACACAGATACCAGTTACACGGACATACAGTACTCTCTCAACATGGCATGAGTCAAGATAACGGACTGGAAAAGATGCCGGTTTTGCGTGTGCTATCACAGTCATACCTATAAGTAATTTCAAATAGCCAATCCATATATTAGCATGTTTCAAAAGGTTGGAATGAGGGGGAAACCAACATGTAGGCTGTTAAGTTTTTTTTTTTTAAATGTCAGCTTTAATGGAAACTCCATACAGACTTTCGGTCCCCACTTCTGATCAAAGTGGGGACCAAAGTATAATAAAGTGAAGTGACAATAATGCCATGACTTTTCCCCTCACATAATAAGTCTGCACATCATATGCATGCGGTACACACACAGGTAAAATAATACATACAAATTGTACATGAAAAACATACTCAATACCTTCCTTTCGAGCTTACATTATTAACCTAAAGTTATTATCAAGTAGCAGACCCAAATGCGTGTGTGCGAGTGTGCACAGAGCTCAGCGGCACGTCTCCATAAACGGCCCAGTTATAAACCTTACATTGTGATGCACCATACTTCAATACTTCACAAAATTTGTTCAAAACACCCCATTAGGAGATCAAAAGAAGGAATATATTAACAGTGGGGAGTAAGATAAAAATGTGTGTAAGTGGGTGTGTGTGTGAGGGAAGGATAAAAGGCAATTACTCGTAATTTTCTGTACATAAAACAAGAAAGCTTGCTTCATTTTTGTGCAGCGTAATTTAGCTGTATTATTTAACTAATGAGTTCTCATTCAGTGTTCCCCTACCACTGCAATAACATACCAAAACACACCATTTTAGACCATTAGAAATCCATTTAAAAAATCCTTCTTTATAGTCACTATTCCAAAATGGATTTAAAAATATCTTAAATTTTATAATAATGTAATAGGTTGCACAAAATTGTATGTTTGATTTATATTTATCATGTATTTATCTATACAAATAATATTTAATTAAATAGAAAATTTAATGTTCCCAGGATCCTACGGTCCCCGCATTTATAGCACACAAAGGGCCTGATGTTTCCCGGTTCTAGGGCCCGATGTCCCCAGGGTACCATGTTACCAAGGCCCTATGTAACTCTAAAAAAAAAAAAATCTTTCTAGAGGCCTCTAAGACCACATAAAAAGATAACCATTAGTTTTGTTGTGTTTTGAAGCCTTCTCCCAATTAAACTATATAATATTCAGGAATTATTTTATTTAGAAATAGATCATATTTGTTTGGAATGGAATAAGACGGTTAATGTGTGTTAACAGGACAATGAACTAAGTAATATAGAACTCTTGGAACATAGGGCCCTGGGAACACTGAACCCTGGGAACACAGAACCGTGAGAATATAGGGCCCTGGGAACATACAGTAGAACACTGGGAACAGAGGGCTCTGGTAACATAGAACGCTGGGAACATAGAACCCTAGGAATGTAGAACCCCGGGATGAACTGGTAGCTAGTGTGATACCAAATTAGTACCTTGGTATTTACCAAATTATTGTGTATTAGCCTTTGGAGGGTACTGTACCATAACAGTTATAATGGCACAGCAGGGCTTACTATAAAGCCTCGTTTACACTGCAGGTCTCGATGCCCAATTCTGATTTGTTGCCTATATCTGATTTTTTTGACCGTCTGTTTACACGTTCTTTCAACTATGACTCATATCCGATACACGTGTTTACACTTGCCATACCATCTGAAACATCGTGCATACTTAAAGGGAGGTTCTTAATGTTTTTTAACAAAATAAGCATTAACACAAGGCCATGGGGGGGATGCTTTTCCTTTTCCATGTCACCTGCGACGTTATAATTCCACACGCGCTTCCACCGGAGAATAACATTACGTCATTAAACTGCGAAGAAGTCGCAGTTTTAATGACGTAGAGAACACAATGACTCAGGAAATCCGATCTGTCTGTTTACACGACAATCACATAATATCGGAATGCATGCGTTTTTTTCCTGTTTACACGAACATAGAACATACAGTATCCGATATGTGTCACATATGAGCAAAAAATTGGAATTGGGTCACATTTACCTGACAGTGTAAACGTAGCTTATGAATATTATCATTATGTTACATATATTTTATATATGTTATATTTTACAGTATCCTGGTACTTTTTAAATATTATCCTAGAGGTGTATATGACTACATCAACAAATAAGAATATGGTACTGTAAAAATATAGCATGGTGAAGGTACTATAAAACTACCATGGGACCTACAGCAAGGTAAAGTACAAACAGTACAGTATCTCTGAGTGTCTCTGGTTCTGTGTTTAAATACTGCTCAGGATCTTTAAAAAGCTCAAACACATGTAAAAAGCTTCATATACTGTAAACATGCTCATTTTTGAGATATTAGTTGGAAGATATTTTGGTTCATGTGGTAAATATATTAGTTTTTTTTAAGCCTGGTTGGAGAGGGATCATTGTTTACACTTCCATGTAGGACACTGGAGACAGTACAGTACAGTTCATATTAGAAGGATCCATTTCCAGCGACTGAAACAGTCATTGCAAAACATTGATTTCATGTTTTCTTTACTCGTTTCTGTATTGATTTGGACGTGCGTTTGGCCGATCGTCTTGTTCAAAGCTCTGGATTTCCTGCCAGAAGCAACCAGGTTTGAGGCTAAAACTTCCTAGCACTTCATGATGCCATCAATCTTTACAAGCCACAAAACCAGGAGGCTTATGTTTTTTTGTATCCCATCCCCTTTTGTCACCAGGCTTGCTAATAATATTCTGTCATTTCCTGTTTCTCCTGTAAAACACAACCATCCTTTGTAGGTCATAACAGCCAGTTGTGGGCTCTTAATTGGTGCAGCAGAAAAGCGTTTACCCTTTCAACAGAAGATCGGCAGTGAGCTCGACTTCTGATGATACCACAGAAGCCAAGTTTGCAAAATCATGTTCTCTTTGTGGTACACTCCGTCTCGCTCTCTCTTTTTTCATACAGTATACAATGGCACTAGCCATTCATGGGCCTCTGGGAGCTACCCTATTTGGTAGCCATTATATGGTTTATATGTACATATTATGCACAAGCAAATTATCATCACCACAACTGGAAAAAAAAAAAAATAATCAGTAATACTGAAATTATACACCCCGATCAGCCATAACATGACCTAGATTTTGGGTTTCACTTGTGTCCGCAGGGTGGCTCTGGACCTTCAGGGCATGACTCTACAGGGCCTCCTGGGGTGTGCTGGGATGTCTGGCACTAGAATATTGGCAATATTTGTTTGCAGTGGGTTGCAGGGTGGGGGCCTCCATGGATTAGGCTTGTTTCTCTGGTGCATCCTATTGGTGATGGAGTGGAGTGGTATAGGTGAGCCTTGGCTGCCCATGATACTGTCAGCAGTTTGCTGGGATATAGTTGGTGATCAATATTATTAAATTTTATTGCATATACAGTATATTATATATATTATAACGGATACAGCACGGATACAGCACGGATACAGCGATACAATATTGAATAAGATAGAACATGTTCCTCAAAATCCTTGTAATAATGTTATGCCATGCAATAGACAATAGCCAACAACTCTCCTTATTTCTTCACAAACCTATCACAAACAGAAGGCTGCTTGGCCCTGGATAGTTTTTATGTTGCTGTAAAGGTTGAATGCCTATCCACGGTCTTCATTCAAACATCTTTTCTTCCTTTCTGCTGACAGTGTGCTATCCAGCATGCTTCAGCAAAACAACAATTTGCCCCTTTCTCTCTCTTTCTGTATCTCTTCTGAAACAGAATTGGGTTATCTGAGTGTCAAACTGACAAAACCTCTCCGGCACAATGAAACTTTTTTCCCTGTCTCTTGCTTGCATTAGCATTTCTCAAAGGGTCAGAAAAATAACACCAAACTGAATGAAATGATAAACAAGCAATATGCATATGACCTATGCACTGTCAGGAATGTAGACAGGGAGGGGTAGATTAATGCACAAGATTCCATCATTCTTCACTAGTGTGTTTTTATTGACTGAAGGCACAACGGCTAAAGCATACTAAAGCATAAATCACCACAAACGTTTCTAATTACATCAGTATCAGGCAAATGTAGAGAGGATTTAATACTGAAATTGCACGCATTGATTTTCATATTTGACATATTACCTACAGAGTTGGGCAAGTATAAGCTTATAATCAATTTGCATTGATTAATGTGGTATTTACTGCTAGGATTCTTCATGGAACAATATACATGACTGGCAATAAACTAGACTCCTGTTAGATGTTTACTTCAGTGCTTGGCATCTTCTTGTTGATATACTGTATCATCCTATGTCTTTGTAATTCTAATAATTCTAATTAAATTGCCTCATGCATTCATTTAATATTCTATTACATAGACAGCAAAGTATTTACGTTAACCTGCTAGTTTGTTTGTATTTTTTCTAAAATAGAACCAAATAAATTTGTAAGGTAATATTGTGCCTTACACATCTCTAATTAAGACCAATTATGAATGTAGCTTAGGTTGAGTAACTGTCAGAACCAGAGTTAACGCACTGGGCTGGCATTTCTGCATCTGTTTATTTTCCCCAATGCTTTGCAATATTCCAAAAGCTTAGCTGTATGGTTTATATTATACGGATACCAGACATTCTGTCCAGAATCAGGAATATGTGAAAAGATATGTGAAAAAACAAAACGAGCAAAATATATTACAGTGCAGCAAAATGAATCAACATCACAGCCATGAGTGTGTAGCCCAAGTGCCGACAATATCACAGCCATGCTGATATTCAGTACAACAGAACAACCTCAAGTGTGATATTGCTTAACAGGGGTGAAAGTAGTTTTAAATTATTATCAATACTATCTATGCAAAAGGTGAGGCGAATAAGCTATGAAAGATAAGACCTTTCCGTTTGGACATAGCTTGAGATTATAAATTTGGAAATAAAAAGGAACTTAAGAAAACTGGAAGCAGAAAACAAACAGAGAACCGCCGTCTCCTCGAGACTGGACGGGGTTTGGAAACGAAAAATAACACTATTGTCCTCACTGGAGGAGTCGACCATTTCTAGCACAACATACAAATCGCTTGTTATTGTCATACTTCATCAAACAAAACGATTAAATTATTTTAAGACATGTGGTAAGATTACACCACAGCCAAAAAAATCTTAACCAAAATAATTAGCACCAAAGACTTTCTCCCTTTTCTCACAAGTGATGTACTATGCATCACAAGAGATTATCAGGAGAGAATAAAGTCTGTAGATTAATAAAGTCACCCCCTCTTGGAGATTTAAGTACCTGCATATTTTATTACAGGAGGTATTATTGGAACGACAGAGTGGTTCAGTTGGTTGCCTCCTACCTCTAGGGTTGGGGGTTTGAACCTCACCTCCACTTTGTGTGTGAAATTTCTCTCTGTGCTGGGTGGGTTTCCTCCAGTTTACTCTCAAATATGGTCTTTCTAAATTACCTGCAGTGTATTGTTGGGTGTATGAGACTGCGTGCATGGGTCCATGCAAATGATTGGCACTCCATGTTGGGTGTCTTGTGTCATAATGGATAGATCCGTGCACTCCTGCTTATGG
Source organism: Clariallabes teugelsi (assembly GCA_030014215.1). Classification (NCBI taxonomy): domain Eukaryota; kingdom Metazoa; phylum Chordata; class Actinopteri; order Siluriformes; family Clariidae; genus Clariallabes; species Clariallabes teugelsi. The sequence goes on from JAQMYG010000011.1 coordinate 19,508,260, forward strand.
AGTTCGTGCATACATTGCCTGTAAATACATATCCTTTTAAGATCTAGTCATTGAATAAGGCTATAAATATTGACATGATCCCAATAAACTCGACTGTGAACTTAAAAGGAAAAAGGAAATGTGCCCTAAATCAGAGCTACAGTGAAAGAGCATCCTGGGAGTTTAATCGGTGTGTCATTGTAGCAGGCAAGTGATGTATGCTAATCTGTCACTTCACTGACAAAACCTATTAAAACAGTATTTGAGAACTTCATCTTGCTGGTCTGGTTTAATATCCTCTGCATTTCATTACTGAGTGGTTTATCTTTCATTAAATAGAAAACTCTCATAATTAAAGCCTTTAATAAAGTGGTAGAGACGGTCTATCGTTCATGTCCTTTCTTTATACAGTATCTTGCTCTCTCCACCACATGTCTGCCTGAGTGTTCTCAAAAAACATAGAAACCAGTCTTCTCCTATCCTTTTCCATTCTTAATATGATTAACTGAACCTCTCTAAGAACTACATCTCTGTCTGTAGACGCTGATGAAGTCAGGCAGGTAAAATATACCTTTAAATGCAGTCATTTTGTCACTTTCATTTGAAAAAAAGAAGAAAAAAAATCAGAAAGCCTGGTTCCCCATAAAAATGAAGTTAATATTCCGAGGAAAAAAAAAATCCCAAAGTGGATTGTTCAGGCAAATTTATTAATATCATTACTCTGCTGTCAGCACACCCGCGAAAAATGTCACTCATAAAAGGCTTGCTCCACTCTTACCTCCAGTTTTACCCAGAATCCATCACAGCATGAAGCGAATCATTAAATTCCAGAAAGAGCGAGTAAGCGTCTTCTAATAGGAGTTGAAGAGGTTACATGACACGCACGGATTGGTCCGGGACGTGAGTGATGGACGTATAATCTGGCCAATGACATCCACTCGGAAAGAAAATAGCAAAGTGAATGACCCATTTCCCATAATGACACACACCAGGGGAAAAAAATGGCCCATTAACTCTGCTAAACTCCATCCTTCGCTTTTCAAAGAGTACCCTAAATATACCCTGCAGAATTTAGCTGGAGTGTTTAGTTTTTTTCTTTCTTTCTTTCTTTCCTTTAGCTGTTAGTAAATTTAGAGATAATTTTGTGCTCCTAGTATTCCCGTCCCATGCTTCAGCATTTGCCTACACTCTGTTGCATTAACCAGCATTCCGGATCATGCACTTGCTTCTAGCATGTAGAAGGGAAATTGATTTACATTTACATTCATGACATTTGGCTGACGCCGTTATCCAGAGGCTGAACGACTTTTGACATTTTATCTCATTTTACATCTGACCAGTTCAGGGTTAAAGGCCTTGCTCAAGAGCCCAACAGTGGCAATTTGGTGGTGCTAAGTTACTGTACCTTTCCGATCAGTAGTCCAACACCTTAACCACTGAGCCACCATTATTCCTATTATTTATTTGTATTTAAATCTATGTAAATTGATTATGATTTATTCAAATGATTGTTTATTCAAATTATATTATTTGACTCTTCAGAGAGAATTATTTTAATACCTCGTATTAATATTTTGAATATATATTTGTCTTCAGATCCACCCCAGACCATGATGAATTGGTTAGTAATTTAGTGAATAGGGATTATAATATATTTAAAATGGATTAAAATGTACAGTATTGATTAATTAAAAGGGAAAAAAATCTTTAAAATATAATCCTGCATTTCTTGTATCAGAATCCAAAATGTGGAAATATTAATGTAGTATTGGAGTGAAATTATTTGGGTTAAATTTCCAACTTCTGGGCCTACATTTGGTTTACAATCTGACTCAATTTCAGCATCAAACAATTCAGGTTAAGACTCATTTTTAGCAAGGATTAATTTGGATCAGGATCACTGCTGAAGTTCATTTGGATTAAGAACCTTTTGGACACGGATTCATTCAGATAAGCATTCATTCCCGGGGCCAGTACAGATTAGAAGTCCACATTTGCAAGATTCATATGTATTATGATCCAATTGAACTAGGATGAATTTAGCGTCAGTCATTGGGATGGACTGGTTTGGAGTCATCCGAAGGTTAATTTTAATATTATTGTATTTTTTTAAAATATATTATTACTAATCCCAAATTGAGCAGAACAAATTCCTAACACATTAAAATACCTGAAAAGCATACTGTAGAACACAAAACAAAAATAAATGTACAATATATTCAACAAGATTAAAAGGTGCAATAGACCATGATTTCTGACCAAAGCAGATACCTTTCAATACTTGCTGTTCCATTTTAGAGGATGTAGATAAGACGCTTCAATGCATATATTTTCAGATTAGATCACAGAGAGAGCCAAATGTCAGATTAAGAGATGAGGATTAAAGGACGTTCAGAGTCTGAAACCAGATGAAGATTTGCCTTTTGGCATTTCCCATCTTTCATGCCTCTTGTTTGATTGACACATGGTATGGTAGGGGGTGTGTGATTTATGTCGCATAAACACTGAAATAGTTCTTATTTTTAGAAGCATTTTGCAATAGGGCAAAAAACAGGCGAGATTAGCCTTAAATCTAAGTAAATGTTGGTGCCTTGATTAATTTCTTGTAATAATATTGTTTTTGGGTTTTGACTAGGACTTACTTGGATAAGAATTATTAAAGCATTAGGTTCAATTTTGTTGCTGGATTTCTTTGGATTAAGACACATTTGGCCTAGGATTCATTAGGCCAGAATCATTTCATTCAGAATAATCATTTGTGATTAGTATTCATTTCTGAATTAGAATCCTTTTAGACTAGAGTGTACTTTGAAAATGAGACTACAAAAGAAGCTTAAAATATATTTTTCTGTAGAGGTATAGTTCAAGATCGCTTTCTGCATGTCTCTCCAGGTGTTAGACTTTACAGAATTCTTATGTAAACTATGTACTATGAACCCTGGAAAAACTGCCAGGAGTTGTGATACCATCCAATGTACAGTACAGTATACAACCTTTTTTGTTTGTTGAGTCCTTCAAAAAAAAAAAAAAAAAACAAAACATAATTTTTTTTCTCTTCTTGCATTCATTCTCTGCGTGCCAGGTTTGTGTTGTTTCTGATTTACAAGAAACCCTGGTGATCATAGAACTGACATTTTGTACACAGCTGGAATTTTATCTCACCCCTTACAACCTCCATGGGCAGTAAGAGCCATTCAGATAATGTATGTCAAAATGTTATGAGGAAACTGACATACTTTAGGAGCAAGTGGCAAAGTGAAGGGATGACGGCCATACTTGAGCCACTGGGACTATGTTAACCTTGTAAAACCTGACGAAAGTGCACTGAAGTGGCACACCTCAAAATAATGCCTGCAAAGAGGAGGCACTCTTTGTAGGATGTCATGTCACTGTAGGAGGTTTTTATTTGTTTTGACATTAGCAACAGTAGCAATGCAGAGTCTAGTAGATCAGCCTTTTCATACTTCACCAACCATGGAAATGCAAAAACTGGCACAGCATGTATTTGTGCATTACATTATTTTTGCAATTTCTGGTTGCCAATAATATTGTATATATATACACGTCTTATTTATTATTTTTAAATCTACAATCTTTTTTTTTTATTTAAAAAATATAAAAAGAAACCTTAAAAATTATCAAATTAAATATTTGTATTTAAAATTAAATATAAAACTTACTAATAGTATGGTAAACTACTCTAAACTAAGTACTCTGAATAACCGCCAAAAATCGACCTCTAAAATTCAGACAGTGTTTTTTTTTCCCCCCATTTGGCTCATTAGGAACTCACGACTCGCTCCTTCAGTCCCAGACTGAAATGAAGAAATCAAAAGGTTTGGTCTGTTCTTTTTGACCTTGTAATCTTATTTCCTCTGCTAAGACTGTATGCCATTTGAGTTGGTTGCTCTCAGGAAGAGCTCCTTTCATGAAACCATTCCAAATGGTGTCAAAGAGGTGAAGTCTAACAGACGACAATAACCAACAATATTTTGAAAGCAGAAATTTGGTGTCTTACTGTATTTGCAATGTACAGACATATCCCCAAACTTGCAACTTGTTAACTATCCCCCACTATGGTGTTAAATAAAGCAGGCAACAAAAGAGTTGATTATTGTTAGAGAATAGAGAAGTACTGTGTACTTTATCTGATATTTGAGTGGAGGTTCTATATCATTGTCTGCATCACTTACCCATTGCAAAGCCTTGAAGGACACTAAAAGTTGTGTGACTAAGTACATATCAATCAGTCACAACACTACCACTACTGTCAGGTGAATTGGATAACATTGATTTTCAATTATATACAGTACCAGTAAGCTGGTGACCGGATCATGGGCACCCAAGGCTCATCTATGCCAGTGGGGACCAAAGGGCTGCATATCTGGCCTTATACCACAGAAAAGCCAAAGAAGCACAAATCGCTAGGAAAAAAATGAATGCTAGCCATGAAAGAAAGGTACCAGAACATTCAGCGCATCACAGCTTGTCATATATGCTCCATTAGTTTCTATATTAGCAAGGTATGAGTTCAAAGTTGTTGAGCCAGCCTGCAAATTCCCCACGTCTCATCCACGGAATGTACAAGGCAAACAATTCTTATCCATGGAGGCCCCACCCTACCTTCCACAGCAACCAAGCGATCCGCTGGTAATGTTCCAGCGCCAGACACCACAGCACATGACCAGAGTCATGTGCCAATGGGCAAGAGATGCTCTAGTGGCACAAGGGAAACCTACACAAGATCAGGCTAAATGTTTAACGTTTTAATGTTATGACAGATCGTTGTATGCTAAGCCTTCTATAATTGACATTTGGCAATGCTGAAGAAAAATACATTCAATTAAAATTTAATGAAATAAAAAGAAACTTGAAAGGCATTTTGGTTAATATCTATTTGCATATGCATAGTAATGCATATGCAAATGTTCTTTCTTTTTTCTGTCCTTTTTCTTTCTTTCAGACCCTCTTGTACAGTACATCCTTTTTTCTCTCTCTCTATGCCAGCTGCTTCTTGGTCTGCATGTTCACCAGAACATCATTAATCATTTCAAATAATTTATGCACATTTCCAAAAGTTCAGGTAAAGCAAAAATGAATGGTTATATAGTCATATTTTGGAAGTGGAGCCATTGGGTAATGTTATTAAAGGAACACCCGCCAATTTTATTTCAATCTGTTTCTAGCAGCATTGATTATACCGCTGTCAATTCAGACATGGCGTTCAAATAAACCCTGGCAAATGGATAATAGATAAAGGCAAATCTGATATTCACATAAAGGCGGATTAATGAATTGCGTCTTCCTTTATATTCACCCGTGCAACAGGTGCAATTATCAGAATCACAAACACAAAGCAAAATACAGAATAATAGATGGAAATGTGAAATCTAACAGGGGAGAAACATGCTCCAATTATTTTGCTGTTTGAACGAGGCAGAGTGGGATGATAATGGCGAGCTTTAAATGCCAAATAACACATAACGAGCATTAAATGTGGTTGTTAGAGTGAGTGCAGATTTACAATGCTACAAATAAACATGAGGGAACAGAAGGGGTCACGCAGTCCACTCACCTAACCGCTGCACTCGTACGCACACACACACAGAGGCAAACCAGCCCACAAACAATAAAGTTGTTCTGCTATTATAACCGTCCATGCTCTTGAAAACCCTCACTAATAGCAGAGATGTTATACCTAGACAAACCATTTTAAAAGACATAGAGGAGGACCGGATTCAATGCTGGGTAAAAGATCACATTAAAAGAGACATTCTTTTAAATCCGCTGTTTTGTTAACGTTTTTCCGCTAATCGATTTGCAGCTGTTTTGCAGGTTTTGCATCATTCAGTCGATGGCACCGACACAAGTGACATATTAGCTGTCATATCACTGCCAGAACTTTGGCATTGACTGTGACACTAAATCAGTTGCTGGTGAACATTATACTTAATTCTAAAACCAGATAAGATACAGCAAATCCTTTAAACAAGCACTTTGTATTATTAATAATTTATTAAGTGTCCTGTGTACTCTATAAGCATTACAAATGGTTCATTTAGCTTTTCTCAATTCGAGTACTTGTGAGCAATGAATATAAGATTTAGGAACATTTTTAATATATTAATATATTATTAATATCTTAATTTCTTTGCTTGTTTTCCTTATGTGTAATGTGAAACCAAATAACCTCATGGTATGCATTTCACTCTGATTCTGGCTTCAGCCTAATATGTGCTCTACTGTATTCTTGTGATTCACCAAGTTCTAATTAAAAAAGACTTCTTGTAAATACATCTCCGAGAGCTACGGTGTGGTTAAACCAAAAGCTATCGAGCTGTCCCTGGAGGAACGAAGAAAGCTGGTGCTGAGGTTAAAGGCCGGACCTTTCCCACCACAGAAACCTTAAGTATGATCACTCAGCTGAGATAGAGAGAGAGAAGAGAGAGAGAGATAGAGATTTAAACATACAGTAACAGACCACATTTACTATATGGCCAAAAGTTTATGGACATCTTGATTGCCACCTGTGCCTTTCGAACATCCCGTTCCAGATGTGATTCCATTTGCTGACATACAGTGCTGACTTTTTTCTGATTTTTATTTCTTTCTACATTGTAAAACAATGCTAAAGGCATCCAAAATATGTTGTTGAAATGTGCCTGTACCTTTTGCTCTGTAAAGCCTTTATAACGGCTCTAATCTGTGTTTCTGTTAATTGGTGATTTCTGAGGATGGTAACCCTACTCTAACTTTTCTCTGCAGCAGAGGTACTGTACAGTACATTTTGGTCTTGCTTTCCTGTGAAAGAGCACTCGCCCTATCATCCGGAGATTGCAAGTTCGATTTCAGGGTGATGCTGTAACCTCTCGCAGCTGGAGGTCTAGAGAGAGCTGATTGGCCGAGCTCTCTCAGAGGGGAAGGATGAGAGGTACTTAGTGCTCCCACATAAATCACGACTCTGCAGCCAATCAGGGGCGTCTGTGAGCTCGCGCAAGCGGAAGGAGCAGATAGCGCTGTCCTCCGAGTGTGTTACGTTGCCCCCAACGGTGCGTGAGTGAGCAGTTCAAAAAGATGCGGTCGGCTGGAGTCATGTGGTTCGGGGGAAACACGTGATAGTCTTCGGCCCTCCCGACTGAGTGGTAGTAGTAGCCTTAATGTGGGAGCCCCCTAGTGACAAGGAGGAAAAGGACACAACTAAATTACGGAGAAAATCAGGGAACTGACTGAAAACAGATGACCTGTGTGTTCTAGAAGAACGACTGACTGTTGTTGATGTTAAATAATTAGATTATTCCATACAGTATGTGCTATTTCATAGTTTTTAATTCTCTAAAAGAAAAGGAAAAAAAACATTAAATTAGAAGGTACAGATGGTAGTCACACGGTATTCTGGTTTTACCGCCACGTCTCACGGTGGCAGCATTTGGGTTTGTGCGTTTGTGCCCAAACTTTTTGATGTACTGTATACAGACTATATAACAAATTATAGGGAATAAAATACACTTTTTAGGTTTTTTTTATACTAATAAAACACTAAAATGAATAGTAATTAATAGGTGTAGTATAAAAATATGCAGTATTTATTAATTTATATAAATTCACTAAATGCTGGAGCATGGCTGTGGAACTATGTGCTTAATAAGTCACAGGAACATTTGGTGCAGTTGGTGCTCCAGTTCATCCCAAAGGTATTGGGTAGGGTTGAGGTCAAGGCTCTGTGCAGGGCACTCACGTTCTTCCACTCCAACCTTAACACACAATGTCTTGTTTTGTGTACTGGGGCATTGTCATGCAGGAACAGGTTTGGTCTGGACCCCTTAGTTCTAGGAAACTAAGACATTATATACAATTGTGTGTTTCCAACTCTGTATCAAATGGAAAGAATGACAAATGGGTATTGTGGTTAAGAATCCACAAACATTCTAGCATATATTATTTAAGAGAGGATGCAACTTCTACCTAGATAGTTCATTTTAAGCCTTACCAAAGCAAAAGAAGTTTAAAACCCCAACTATTCGTGGATATTTTTGTATGAAACAGAAAACTAAAAAATGAACCTTGTTAAAGTCAAAGATCTGGCAATATGTACAGTTAAATGTTTTTTTTTTTTTAAATCACACAATTCAAGAACCTACATAGGCATGATTGTATAAAAACAAGCACCTAGGCATGCAGACCGCTTCTACAAACATTTATGAAAGAATGTGTCGCTCTCAGGAGCTCAGTGAATTCCAGTGATAGGAAGCGACAGCAACTCAGCTGCGAAGTGGTAGGCCACGTAAAATCACAGAGCGGGGTCAGCGGATGCTACGGTCCGTGTGTGTTAAGGTCCACAAAGACATGGCTGAGCGAGATGGTGTGTAAGAACTTGACTGGCCTGCACATAATCCTGACCTCAACCTGATAGAACACCTTAAGGATGAATTAGAGCAGAGACTGCAGAACAGAATTTAAGTGTCTGATCTCGCAAATGCGCTTATGGAAGAATGGACAAAAATTTACATAACCACACTTTTAAATCTTGTGGAAAGTGGAAATCTGCTATAGATGCAAAGGGTGGGCCAACATCATAATAAACCCTATGGATTAACAATTGGATGTTACTCAAGTTCATATGCATGTGAAGGCAGACGAGCGAATACTATTGGCAATAGTGTATTTTAATACATAAACTGCTTAAGCACTCTCAGTGCAACTACTGTTTAAATAGCATTGGAAGGATTTGGTTGGAGTAACGCTTAGTTTGAAGCTACTTTTTTCCCCAGTTTGCTGGTTAAACATACTGTATGATGTGTTACCAAAAAAGTAAAAAAAAATTGGTGTTTTTACATCTATTGTTCATTTTAAATGAAACTCCTTGAAATTCATAGCTTTTATTATTACTGCAATTATAATTCTCATTTTTAGACTGTATACTGTACTGTATGTTATGCAAACATTCTTAACCAACCAAATCTACTCTTACCCAGGTGAGCTGAATGGTGAATCCCACTTGATCTTACATCGGAAGTGCATAAGATTATCATTTCATATAATTAACATAGGCAACACACCGAAACACCACAAGAGTAGGTGCATGCTTGTGTGGCGTGGGCGGGGTTGGCGACCGGCGTTTTTGGCCAGAGTCCTGTTAAGTGTTCACCCTGTTCGAGAGGTGCT
>JAQMYG010000011.1:19532523-19552782 GCA_030014215.1 Clariallabes teugelsi
TTGTGTATATATATATATATATATATATATATATATATATATATATATATGCAGACAAATATATGGACCTACAGGCAGAAATTTCCTGTGACCTTGAAATGACCTTAAACAGGTTAAACCCTTCAATAAGGCTGAATTAAAACAATTGCGCAATGAAGAGTGGGCCAAAATTCCTCCACAGTGATGTGAAAGACTCACAACGACTGTTGCCTCCATGGGTGGCACCACCAGTTATTAGTTTCAGGTTCAGTTACTTATTCACTTGATTCGGACAATTTTTTTTCTTAATAAATGAAATCATCATTGAAAAACTGCATCTTGTATTTACTCTGGTTTAATTTTTTTCTCTTTAAAAATCCTGTTTTTATACATGCTTGCTGCACGTTTCAAATGATGCATCATACCTGAAAATTGTTTATAAATCAAAAATATTTATTTGCTATATATAGTATGTACTGTATATAGTTTAATTGGTATTGATAACATTGTCAAGGATGCTGAAGTTACAGCTTCCTTTAATGTGATTGCCGAAAGAGTGTGATAAATTGTTGTCTGCTCTTCTTTTTATTACCATCTGATAATGTATTGTTATCGTTTGATAGAGGGAAATATGCTGATAGAAAATTAATCTTCATAAATATTAATGAGCCTGGGGAAGTCTGAGGCAAGACCGAGAGAGAGAGAGAGAGAGAGAGAGATTGAATAAAGGAGCAACCGCGCAAGAGATAAAATAGGAGAGAATATTATCATTATTACTATTGCTCTCATTGAGTGCAGTTTCGCCATCTAGTGGATATTGTTAAACACTGAATTACTGAAATGGTTAAAACTAATTTATTTGGTTAATTTTAATTGTAGATTAAGCATCGTAGCGATTATATTAGATTTCAGTTAGTCTGGGATTATGAGATAGAGAGAAAGAAGTTGCTTCATGCTCATACATGCCTTCCTCACTTTCACAGCGGTAAAACATGGAACTAGCATGGCCACTGCTAAACCATATGCCTTAGCATAGGCTGCATGCACTCATGCCAATTTTATTCTAAAAGACACTGAGATCAAATTAGAGAAGGTCTGCATAGAAGATGGGAAAGAGAACATCAAAAGGAAGCAGCTGTTGCTATAGCTGGAGCTGAAGCACTTAAATAAGCTGCATAGCTCATGATGGAGGAAGGTATCTTATATTCTAGCCAAGGCATAGAACCTCCTGGTGATTTTGCACAGTGCACATGTAATAATGAGGTGCATCATTCAAAGCAACAGAATCCTATCATGCCGAGAATGGAAATCGAGCCTCTAACGATAGAGACAATTTCTATATTTCAATCAGACGCATTACAGTTCTGATTGGTGCATTGTCCCTACTTCTCTTAGACATCAGAGACGTATTTATTAATAAAATAAAAACCCACATTCCTAAATAGAGATCAGCCATGGGGCTATACAGATGATTATAAATGTCCTCCACAAGGCTACATCCCTTTCATGCCTCCTTGATGTTTTGAAGGACAGACAGGCATAAGTGGCATAACCAAATTCCACTGAGTTTATTAGTTGTGGTCTTGCACATAGAAGTACTGGACATTCTTACATTAAAAGGAAAAATGTTCACCCTATCTTCCACTGGTTCCGAGTTTGATCCCTGATGATGCCACAGCCATCAGTGGCCAGGAGTCTAAGAAGCAGGTGTTGCAGAAGCAGCATGTGTCTACCCTTTCCCAGCTGGTAGATGTTGTATGATAGGGTGAGCTGGCTGATGGGTGAGAATTGGACAAGATTAAATTAGGAAGAAAATTGGGGAAATTAAAAAAAAAAAGTGTGAATCTCATATGTAATGAATTTGACCCTAATAAAGTGGCTCAGCTGCTAGTCACCAGTCCATAAAAGGAGTAGTCACTCCAAATGGCATTGAGCTGTTAACATCAAATCAAATACCCAGATGTTGAACAGCTTCTAAGCACTTCGACGAGACATGTGGCTCATAACATGTTGTTAAAAAAAACACTCTTCTTGACAAATTAGGAATCGAATTAGTACAGTAAGCAAACAGGACAGCAGAAGATTAAGAAAACTAGGCTGCATAAAATTAAGCCAGCTATATCAATAGGCCACCTGGCAGCACTTAGGCCTTCTTCAGACAAATCCTTTTTTTTTTTTTTTTTTTTTTACAAATCTGATTTTAAGGACTGACTCTCTATACTGTTATTTAAAGGAGATTAGATTAGATCTGGATCTGTTCAGACTGGCAGCTCAAATCACACACATCGCCAACCTAGCTGCATTGGTTGCTTTGGTAACGACAACGGAGGTTCACATGCAGCACCATATTTGCTGATAATTTTTCCTGTTTCTGAACATTCCCTCTAGCTTTCCCCCCTAAAGTGCTATCCAGCTATTGCGCTTCATCCTTACTCAGTGACTATTGTTCTCCATACTGTGGTTAAACCAGCCCTTGTGGAAAAAAGACCCTCGGCAACCTTTTAAGGCATAGCAATCGTTTCATCATCTCCCTGCTGGTATTTCAATGAGTTTTCACCGTGGATTGTCCTCCCGTAACACGTGATTATGGGTACTTGAACTTGCGAGTGACATAAAGAACAGTTTGAAATCTGTTTTAAGCAGTTAGAGCGACCAGACTAATCTGAATCTGATTTTAAAACACCTCTGCATGTGGTTCAGAGAAGATAAGCAAAAATCATGTTTAATATTTAATGTTTTTTTTAAATATATATTTTTATACTTTTTGTATTTTTTTAATTGTTCAGGCTACATGAAAGCTAACTGAATCCAAAATGATTACAATCTGGATATGACAAAAATGTGGGCTGGCAGTCTGAGCCAGTCCTAAGCGTTAATTCTAACGTAGAGAAATTTCCCCATGAGTTGAAAGAGAAAATTATCTAACGTCTTCCAGTATAAGCTGAAGTACAAATGTTTCATTCCCACTGCTCTCATTCTTTGAAGAAAGGTGTTTCAATCTAAGCTCTTTCACTACAGATCAGACAAGCTTGTTAAAAGGCCAACATACTGAAAGGTTACTCTGTCCGCATGCTAGACAGTCATCACAATAGCAGATGACTCAAGTAAGCGGTTCTGATGACCAGGCTAGGAAAAAGCCTATTGATAAGTAAATAAATCACAAAACCTGAAACATTAGGGGAACTTCAGTCTAAACTCATGGCATAAATTTTTCATAATGCTACCTATAATCAGCAATAACAATAAAATGCAAAACATTTTTGCATTAAATTTTTGCCCAATATTGTGTAGGTTCCCCTTGTGCCACCGGGCAGCTCTGGCCATGACATCACATGACCTCTGTCATGGGGTGGGGGGGTGGGGGGGTGTATGTGTGGTGTCCATGGCAAATCCTTAGGGTGCTGTGGGTTGCATGGATCTGACTTCGTCCAGCGCGTTCCATGGATACGAGGTCAAAATGGGATATATGGAATTTGGAGGTCAGATCTACCTTAAACTGTTACCTTAAAGTGTAAGCCCCATAGGCAGCAAGCTGTGATGCACTGGGTGTTCTGATACCGTTCTATTATAGCCAGATTGGATCAGATTAGAAATGCAATTCTTTTGGTCCCCACGTCAATGAGCCTTGAGTGCCCACAATCTTGTCACCAGTTTACTGATACTGTATATAAATGACAATCAATGTTATTTAATTCACCTGATGGTGGTTAATGTTGTGGCTGATCAGTGTACAGTATTGTAATGAACTTCAGTAGAAGTGGCAGTAAAATAATAAATGTTCATTAGAGTATATTCGTATACTTAACACCAGGGAGCATGGAATGATGTCTCTTTGCTGGAGATTAGAGAATACATAACTGATGTAGAAGCATTTTGTACTATTCAGGTAGACCAAAGCAGTGGAACTGGTACCATCCATGAAGTATAAGTAATATAGACTAATTAATTTATGGACTCTTGCGCCAGCTCTAGACGATTGTGAATCTCAGCATGGAGAAGGAGAATTTTGTGAGTTTGTGCAGGATATTTACAGCCAAACCATTGCTTATGACCATACTATTCTGAAAAGATGCAATTTGACCTGATCTCGTGAAGGAAGTGGGGGACTTTGTTTTTTGTGCACTATGGCCTCAACTGAATGTGGCATATTAACGAAACAAAAGAGAACCCAACAGTAGCTGGAAAGCTCTAAATTAAGGCTCCAGAAATTTATATTTAACAGTCTAGAAGTCGGCGGCACGGTGGCTTAGTGGTTAGCACTGTCGCCTTGTTCCGGGTTCGATTCTTGGCCAAGTTCGATTCCCGCCTCTCTTCCCACAGTCCAGACATGCAGATTAGGCTAATTGGGGTTGCCCATATTGTGAAAGAGTATGTGTGTGTGCCCTACAATGGATTGGCACCCCATCCATGGTGTATCACACATCATGCCCTAAGTCTCCTGGCATAGGCTCCATACCCCTGTGACCTTCTATACAGGATAAAGCAGTAAATTCAATGAGTGAGTCTAGAGGTCATGGAACCTTATAAAGCATTACTAAGGCAGGAGACCTGCTCAAAAGAGTTTAGACTTAAATTTGGATCTTAATAGTGACACTTTCATATTCTGTGTTGCATCAGAATATAAGATATGCTTTGACTAACCCATAACAAATAAAGTTCCTTTCTCGTGTAATAGCAAAGTGATGACATAGCACTTTGTGCCAATAAGCAAGAATAATAAGACAGTTGAACATGCATCTTTTTTGAAAGCTGCCTTCAGACTTGAAGTGCTCTTCCTGGCTTTTTTCTTGTTGACCTTGGTGGAAGGTGTCTTACAGAAGAACCACCTTATAATTTCATTGAACATCAATGAAATTATAAGGTTGTTCTTCTGTAAGGCACCTTGACTGATTTTAACTGCACAATTTTAACAACAGTTCTTGTCATTATAGAAGTCTCTCTCTCTCTCTCTCTCTCTTCTGAACAATAGACTGTTGGATCCCAATTACATGTTCTTACAAATTGCAAGGAAGTGTGTGTAAATGTTGTCATTGCTGTGTCAAACAGGACTCTTCAGAAGGGGTTAAGATTGTGATAAACAAATCTTTGCAATTAAAGGCATACACAAATTATTTCACTAGAATGACAAAAATAAGGGAAGTTTTTACAAATCATAGGCTTAAAAAAAAAAACCACCCCTCATTCTCCTGGGTAAAATCCATAATGAAAGACATGGTGATTAGGAAGTATAGCATCCAGGCCACTGAAGATGATATCAGAAACACTATCAGAGTTCTAGATTGTTAGAGTTCTTACAGTGTCAATTGTATCATTTGCCAAGCTGAAGATGTGAGGAATAGAAATGGATCAAAGGTTGATGTAACTTCCTCATGACTGCCTCAGCACAAATTCAATCTTCAACTCAAGTATATTTGCTTAGATGTCTATGGACCATGGATGCTCGGTTCCCTGCCAAACATGGGATGAATCAGCAAAGAGTAAGCAATGGGCTGTGATATTAACCTCTCCAAGCACTCAAGCAATGCACTTTGGGATAATTGAGTCTCCTGGCACATCAAGGTTTATTAATGTTCTGTGCCACTTCTTCTCTGCCTTAAGGAGTCCTGTGAAGCGGGTCTGATTTCAGTACAAACATTGGAGATGCTTGTAAGAAACTGAACATGCTTTTAGATGAACCAAGCATGAAAAACTACTTTTGCAATCAATACTGACACTGGATTTTAACCCCCTTAAATGGATCTTATACAGGAGGAGACTTGAACAGACTAATTGAGGTGTTATGAAGCATGCATTATTTCATGCTCATTCAGAGTAGTTAACTCTTTAAATCTTGTATTAAAAAAAAAATGCAATAATAAATGCCAAATTTCTAGATCCCATCTTTTGAATCTGACTACTCACCTTCTCTCTTTTATCCTGCTGTGTTTCCGACCCAGGAAACTGAACTCCTTTCTACTCCTTCAGGAATATTTTAGAAAGATCTTAGGCCTATCTAGTGTTGTTCCAAATGGCAAACTGATGAGCACAATATTAAGCATATTGAGAGAGATAGAGCTCTGACAAAGGACAGCTATGTGAAAAGCAAATAATAAGAAAAAACGGTTAGCACTTACTGTAGCTCTGGTTACAAAACTGAATTTAAAGTTACGAACCATGGAACCCTAAATATCTTCCTACAGCATTGTCCTGCTGTAGTCCTGTTCTAACACTTACATGCACTACTTGCTACAGTATATGTCATCAGACACATTTTGTGATTAATGAAAAAAAAATCTATAGGACACTATAATGATCCTAATAATGTAATAAATACATTTCATAATCGTAACACCAGATGTGTTGTGTAATCTTTTGCTTGTTGTAAAATTTTACTTAAATCACATCAGATAGATGAAATCTGCAAATATAATTCTAAAATATTGTACAAACCTTGTTGAGTCCTTTCCAGACTTATCCAACAATGTTCTTAGAATGTCCAGAAACCTGGACAGTTCTAGTATTCTAGGAACTAAAACTCCTAACGTTCTAAAACCATTCTTCTAACCTAAAATTGTAAGTTGTGTTGTAGACATTTTGGATTTCAGTTACTGTAAGTTCAAGAGAAAGATATCCAGGATTGTAATCCTTAATAGCAATAACTACTTACTAATACTTAATACGTTTTACTTAAAGGAATGTAAAAATGGGCGTAACTTTTTTTTATTAACTGCCATATGTTGCTCAAATTGCACATGATGGTAGAGCAACGCTTCCTTTATACAATTATACTACGCTCCTTCTTTATAGAAGCTACTTCCCTTCTATAATACAGTACATACTGTATTGTATTGTATTATATATAACACAAATTAAGGATAGATAGTTGGATTAAATATACATTGAAGATTTGTTTAATGATAAAGCAAGGCATGATTAAAAGCAGAGAATTAAAATGTGCACCAGAGAGAAATACTACTGTACAGGTATTATTCTTATTCATTTCTGATCATTCTAAGGTTTAAAAAGTGAGAAAGAGAGCATATAAGGTTACAACAATGGTTATTGTAACAAACTTGTCAATATTCACTTTACACTCTTTTGGTTTTAATTACCTCAGGAAGCAGAAAATAAGACACACACACACACACACACACACACACACACACACACACACACACACACACACACACACACGAAACATATGCTAGAGATCCCAATCCTGACAAAAAAATTACTCAAAGGTCTCCATGCTCCTGCCCAGGGTGAAATAACCAAGAAAGAACATAAACCCTACTGGACACTCACCATTTACTGCTAAATTAAAGGAGAAAGTCAGGATAGGAAGGACAGAGGAGTCACATATTAGGACAAACATAAAAAAAAAAACTAGTGCTGAAATGGGGATTCTGGAACTTATAGAGTCTATGATACTAAGAGTGTTTTTTATACAGCAGATTAGATTTAACTTTATTGTCATTGTGCAGAGCCCATGAAATGCAGTTAGCATCTAACCAGAAGTGCATAAACGGTCTATTTCCAATTAAAAACAATGATAAGGTAATAAGATATGGTACATAAAGTTCTGTTCTGAGTTCTGAGAGCTCATTCATAAGTCCAAATTGTTCGTAAGTTCAACAAACATTGTCTAGGTACTAGGGTACTAACACAATTGAATATACAATGTATTAGACTAACGTGTCCATGGTCTTGTCCTTGTTCTTTGGAATCGTTCCGATGGTTGAACGATTCATGTTAAAAGAAGGAGCAATGTCTGCCATCATTTCCCCACTCTTCTTAGCAGTACCAGCTGCATCACCGCTGCTTTTATGCTTGCTTCTGGACACCCTGGGATTCTGTTGTATTCCAGAATGCATGCTGCATGTAATGACAATGTACTGTACACCAGGCGGGTGATTTACACACACACCTGAATGCAGCATGCATTCCATATGTACATAGTATAACAGGACAAACATTGTGATGGACATCGGGTGCAAAGTGCAAAGATGCAGAGTAGATACTAAAGTGCATACTAAAAAGTGTATGATAAATTCATGCTAAGTGGTTAACTCTAGTTTAAGTCTCTATACCATGATAGCAAACATGGATATTGCACATCTTAAAGAAACACAATATTTAAGCAATATTCTACTTACAATGGTGAGTTTGAAATAACTTTTATACAGTTGTAAAAGAATTAATATAAAATAACTGACATTTTAGATGCAAAATGTTCTGTTCCTTCTTGCTCGATTTACAAAAATAGATCTTGAACATAAGTCACACTTATTGCCTTGAAGGAGCTTTTGGTGAACCTTTTATCCCTGCTTCCTTTTAACCTTTAATGAGCTTTCAAGTCAAAAAGTTACTAATGATAACTAATGAAGTCTATAACAGTAAGCATTCCGAACTATGAAGTGGAATTGTAGAACGGCAAACATTGTAGAGACATCCTACCTTGCAAAATCAATGTCATAGAGATAGCTAGTTAGTTCATGTAATGTTAGTTATCAACAGTGTTGGGTGTAACACGTTACAAAATAGCATTAGAGTACTTGGAGTTACTTTTTTGATGTAACGAGTAATCTAACGCGTTAGGTCCGCCATTTAAGTACTCAGTTATTTAGTTGTTTTTTCAAAAATGTAATCCGTTATTCAGACAATTTATGCAATCCGTGAGCCAGACAGCAGTCATTCCCAATCCGTTAGTGTGTGTGTGTGAAAGTCGTCCTACAAGCCCCACCCTCGATAACCCGCCCCCCTCTGTTAGTCCTGCTGTTATACCCCTATCTCACCTATGTGGTTTGACTATGCAAGAACCGACATGCGGAAACCTAATCACAGCGCCAATACTTGCGGTGAATCATGATGAACTGTACTTACGGCCACCGCGCGAAACCGCATAGGTGAGATAGGGGTATTAGTAGTTAACAGATTATGGGCCAATGAGTGATGATGGTAGAATAATTATAAAGGTCTTGGCTAAAACAACATGCATGAGGAATCACAAAGGAGTTTTCTTTTTCTGCAATGGTAAAAGAACTAGTTACTTTTACCAGCTCTAATGTAACTGATTACTTTTTAATGACAGTAATTTTGTAATGTAATTAGTTACTTTAAAAAGTAACATCCCCCAACACTGGTTATCAAGTGCTAATGAACAAATTAGGCTGTTAAACCCCAAAATGTCTCTAACCAAGGCCAATAGAAAAGAGTGCAGGGGGGTGTTGGGGGTGTCTTAGATTGCAGTACACTCAGCTGGAGTGGTGGAAAGAGTTGTAATGTAAAGTTGAATGTAAAGCCCCGCACACCAAGGGCAATTATAGGATAATAGGATAAGACCTATGAGCGGGGCTCATCTGCTAATAAGTTGCTAATTGTAACGGCTTGCTATTGATAGTATTTATTATTTTATTAGTAATTGTATATATAAAATTTATTTTGATCAACACCAGTAATAGATTACTAGTAGCATGATTTTTGTGCCCAAATTGATTTTTAAGAAAACGAAAAAGTTGAATACGCTGGGCATTAGACCTGTAACTAAATGGTCTTCGCACCGGTTCTTCTTGCCCACTTTCTCGCTTTTTGCTGTGTTCATCCTTCTCTCTCTCTCTCTCCTTCTTTCTATGTGCTATTGACCAAAAAGTTGCTGTGGGCAATGCAGAGTGGTAACATCATTTAGACCTTATATGGTATATTACAAAATGTAGTTTACAAACTACAATAAATAAGTATTATACATAGACTTATAAACTATGGTTTTTGCACTTGAACCTGGTTGTTTTCTCTCAACAAAATATTTGTCTATCCGTTTATAGAAAAGAGACATTTAAAGTGAGTCGGGGCTTGTTCTAATCGTTCAGTCCATTGTCCATAGATCTACAGAACTATAAATTTAGCATAAAGCCCAAATTCATTCAGTATATGAAACTGACTATTATAGCATTAACTGTGTTGAGCTGTGACTAAATATATATAGCCTGTTGACGATACATTCTTGTCTTTTGACAGAAACTTAAAAGCTAGATTTGTCCATAAGGCTAGAATGTTTTTTATAACTGGAGCTTTTCTTGATGTCTGTCAACAACAATAACACTGCCCCCACAGGCTTGTATGGTGGGCACTACGCATGATTGGTGCATCACGTCATCCGCCTCTCTTCTTACCCTGACACACCCATCACTCTTTTTTCCAATTATTCTTACTGATTGGTTTTCCAATTATTCTTACTGTTTTTCTTAAGTTACATCGCTGTTTACTCCCAAACCTTTTGTTCTCTTTGCATCGTGAGTGTGGGAATGCTCATTCTACTTTTTTTATGAGTTGATTTCACTTTAAGTGTTTAAATGAACTCCCATTAGGTTCATTACTGGACATACACGCAACATTCATGTATTTTTAACCTATTTTTAATGGACACATTGAGAAACCAGGTGATTAGAGAGAAAATAAATGCATGTCTAAAAGACATCTTTTTAATTTACTGGTCAGTTAAACCTGCTGTCATGGATAGCAAATTGGTTTTAAAAACAAAGGCGAACAATGCTTTGTTTGGCTGAGGATTTATTGTGTGTGTTAAGAGATAATTGCACTTTCAGTCATTCAGTCACAACGTACCGATACACCATTCCCCAGCATAGTTAACTGCAAACAAAATATTCATATAGATCTAATGTCAGTTACATTACATAAATGATCTACAGTTACAGTATATATCAAAACATTACTGATTAATTCAGGCCTTGAGCAAGATTGATAAAAACAGAGTAGATGCAGAATTATAAGAGATGCTGGTGTTTTTCACCTAGAAAACCCCAAAGTAATGCCTTCTAAAGATATATATATATAAAAAAAAACAAACGAAATGCATGAACACATCAGTTGTGTGTGTCTGTGGTTTTAAAGACAATACACCTAACAAACCGAACACCTGCAACATGATTGAGGATTTTGAGGGCAGTTTTTAAATTCTGTTTTGCAATTATGTTGTCCTTTTTTTTTTTTTTTGCTAAAGGTGAAAGACTAGCAATCATTCATCAAGTTTATTTTAGTGCGTATGATAGTTTGAGAGAACTGTAAGTGGAAAGCAATTCAAACCACTAAAGTGGACTTCAAAACACTTATGCATGAGCATCAAAGCAAGTGTTACCAGTTCATGTCAGGTAAAAAACACAAACAGGAAATTCTTTAAATGTATCAAATGAAATGGTAGACTAAAAATGCTATTAGAAAGACTAAATTAACAGGATAAAATCTAAGATTTACACTGAATTTAAACCAAATTTAAATTAAGTTTATGATGTATTTATATTTATTTATATGATATACTATAAAACACACTCTCACTCACTCACTCATCGTCTATACCGCTTTATTCTGTATACAGGGTCGCGGGGGCCTGGAGCCTATCCCAGGAGACATAGGTCATAAGGCGGGGTACATCCTGGATGGAGTGCAAATCCATTGCAGGGCACACAGATACACATACTCATACTCATACAAATGAGTCACATACTCATTTACAAACTACAGGAATTTTGGGAACAACAATTAGCTTAATTTGCATGTTTTTGGACTGTGGGAGGAAACCCACCAAGCATGGGGAGAACATGCACACAGAGGTGGGAACCCGGACCATGGAGGTGCAAGGCAACAGTGCTAATCACGCCGCCTATACTATAAACCATTATATGATATATGATATTAAGCAAAATCACAGGAGTGATGCTATACTGAATATCAGCATTGATGTGGTCATAGTGTGAGCGTATATATCCATCCATCAATCAATCCATCCATTCAGGAACCCCTTTAGTCCAATGGTGACCATTGGAGAACAATAGTGACTATTGTATTTACCCCCATTTTGTACGATCATGGTAGGGCCTCCGGTCAACATTTACACACTACAGGCAATTTGAAAATGCCAATTATCCTAATCTGCATGTCTTTAGATTGTTGGAAAAAAAACGGAGAACCAGGAGGAAACCCACCAATTATGTGGAGGACATCCAAACTCCATGCACACAGACCCGATGTGGGAGTTGAACCCAAGACCTGGAGGACAAGGACTCAGTCCTAAGGCCTAAGGCAACAGTGCTGCATACAGTATATCAGCCATTAAAAATATATATTGTTAACATTAGCATTAATAAAAATTTTACGACTCGATACATTTTAAATTCTATTAAAATAATAATTACCACTTTTTACTGTAGGTTTTTAATGCAGCTATTTGACATATACATGTTAAGTCAATGTTCTGTTGATTTTCCCGAATTTCTTGATGCGCTCACTGCCACATTTAGAGTTAGTTATTTTTTTTGACTTAATGGTTAAAAAGGGACCAGCAACAATGTGAACAAATCCAGTAGAAAATGACCAGCGGACAGAAAGTTAATAACATGGTTGCTAGGCTGGCAGTTGGCATCTCAAACCGGGCTAGTTTAAACACTCTGTGACTGCCAAAACTGTGTTTTAAACAAAGAACTATAATTAAATCTAATAAAGTTCTGCACAAAAAGACAAAACAAGAATTATTGAGTCAATAATACAGTAGGATACGTCGGGTATGTTTGCTTCTCAAATGTATTTTACTTGCAGCTATGTTATTATTAATGCCATTCTTTCCAACTTTTGAATACCGCTTAAACAATAATAATTTTTTTTAAATGCAGTGTTAGAATACAAATTAAATTAAGGGCTCTACCGTGGGCCACAACCTTAAAAAATAATGATAATGATAAATAAATTAATTAGGAATCATAAACAAATGGTTAAATTAACTCAGCATATTCCCACAGTGTAAATCGTGCATCTGATTTACAGTCAGCATACAAAATGGAATATTTTTTTCTAATTTGCTATGCATGAAAATACTTTACTTTAGGCTCACTTTTACAGGTAGTAGTTGAGTGAGACAACATTAATATTCTAAGTCCAGAAAACCTACTCGTAAGAACTGTGACAGCAAGGTTTTCTGTGAGGTAAGGAAAATACCTTTATAGAGGATGTCTGCCAAAATCTTAAAGTGCAATGCTTTTCCATATTAAATGTTCTGTTAAAACAATTGCTCAGGAATCACACGTGTATATAATTCTGGTTCATCGCATTTAATTTTGGTCAGTACAGTACATTGCAGTCATGCAACATAGTAAAGCAATCCCTATGCAGACATAGTCTATTCAGAGCTGTGGTTCAAATTGAAGAAGAGGAAATGGACCTGTAATCATAATTTCCCAGGGTGCCAGAGTTTCCAGAGTTACTGTCCATAGAAAATAATATTTCTTATGAGCTCACTACTTCTTCATTCATACTGCACTGATCATTTAGCCCTATTAATACATGATAAACAGATGGTTATTTATTTGTATACATTCCCATATTTCAGGAAATTAAGGCAAATGTAAGGAAGCTCGCTTTTTAACAGTCAACAGAAGTAGAAAATAAGGATGTTAAGATAATTTTAGCTAAATATGCATAAATGTTGATGAGCTGCTATTCAATTAGCCTCTAGGAAATGATGGAAAGGCATTAATGTGGCATCATCAAGTATAATTTTGTCACTGCATTTAAATTTCCAGCTGTGGATGCTGAATGTGTTTGCAGATGGTATAGAGAAATAATGAACAGAAATATTGCACACACAGTGAAAAACTGTACAAAATGCCAGATCAACATTTGAAATCACTAGCATCTCTTAAAGCTCTATATGAAAACGTACAGCTGGCAACAACAATTCTTTCTGCCATAGTTGATGCAGTCAAGCAGTTTCATAAACAATCATGTAAGAAGATACTGTTATGGCATGGGCACACTCACTCACTCTCACCCATCGTCTATACCACTTTATCTTGTATACAGGATCACAGGGGGCCTGAAGCCTATCCCTGGGGAGCAGGGTACATCCTGGATGGGGTGCCAATCCATCAACGGGAAACACACACAAACACACACTCACATACTCATTCATACACCACAGGCAATTTGGGAACGCCAATTAGACTGTGGGAGGAAATTAAAGTACGGAATAAACCCACCGAGCATAAGAAGAATATGCAACCTTTATGCACACAGAGGCGGGAATCGAACAAGGTGCAAGGCGACAGTGCTAATCACTAATTTATCAAGCTCAAATTGTAGAGAGGTCTTGGAAGTATTACAGACCAGACCAATCCAGACCTTAACTCTACTGAAAATCTTTGAGATGTGCTCTTGAAGATTTTAAGGAGTTGCTTGAATCATTAATACAAGAAAAAAATAAAAATTTACTACAACATACATAAGCATACTGCATAGAAGTCAATTTTTGGATGTTGCAAAAGGGCTGAAAAAAAAGACATGGCGAATGTGCTGTGACACTGAAATTCAAACTGAAAAAGACAGTGAAATTATGACAGAACATATATGGAATGTAGTCTGCTACATGTATGGTGTGGGTTTGGGAGCTGCACCACTGGCTGTAATAATGTTTATAAGAGCCCTTATGCAGGGCTTCTGAGGGGCTCAATGAAATAAGGGGATGCGAGAGAGCTTATGACATGCACGAAGATCTTCCCGTCAACAAAAACATGTTAAATAACCCAGAATATGCTTTATTTTTTCCATTCTTCTAAGTAACCATCTTTTGCTTTGATGACAGCTTTGCACATGGTAAGCATTCTCTCATTCAGCCTCATTAGGTAGTCACCTAGAATGCTTTTCCAACAGTCTTGAAGAAGTGTTAAATACTTGTTGACTGTTTTTTTCTTCACTCTCTGGTCCAAGTCATCCCAAATTATCTTAACTGGATTTGGATCGGGTGATTGTGCAGGCCAAATCATCTGATGCAGCACAACTGCATCACTGCACTGATTACTCTTAGTGTGCCCTCAATTTTGACTAACAGTGTCACCAGCAAAGCACTTCCACACCATCTATCATATCATATCATATCATATCATAGCATAGCATAGCATAACATAGCATAACATAGCATAACATAACATAAAAACCACCTGCCCCGATCGCTCTGACCCGTCGAGGCATGGACTCCACAAGACCGCTGAGGTTGCACCAAGACCACACCAGGGGATCTCTTATGTCCCGTATGTTGCAAGGTGGGCCCTCCATGGATCAGTCATGTTTGCCCAGCACATCCCAAAGATGTCCAAAATGAAATAAAATCTTCAAATTTAAACATCCCAACAGCTTGAACGTTTTGTCCTCAAACCAGTGTTGAACCGTTTCTTCAGCATGTCCGGGAGCAAGTGAACCTTGGGCACCCATGACTCTGTTATCGGTCACTAGTTGTCTATGGTTCGATCATTGTTTCTATGTACCTTACCTGCTGGACATACAATGACCCTGCTCAGCTTGTCTAGCCTTCACAATATCACCCATATAAGAGTAACTTAAATCTTGCTTTTGCAGGCAAAGAGTTCAAGGTTGATCCAGCCTCCAAATTTCCCAGCCCTCAATCTGACCGAGCATCAACAGGATGTGCTATAGGTCTACAGTATACTATACTATGAGTCAATACTAAAATTCAGATCCATGGAGTCCCGACCTTTCAACTGACTGTACAGCAATTAAAGGATCTGCTGCTAACATCCTGTTGCCAGATACCACAGCACACCTTCAGAGATCAGAGTCATGCCTCAAGGTGTCAGAGCTGTTTTGGTGGCACATGGGGAACCTAACCAATTTGGGATATAATGCTTTGAAATTTTAATGTTATATCCCAATTCTTGATGGGTCCAATTGTAATCATATAATCTATCTATCTATCTATCTATCTATCTATCTATCTACTGTATATAACGGTTACTCCTGCTGGCAGGGAAAAACCATTAAATGTTCAATAAGGTGCAGTATCTGACAGAGACTTTAATTTTTTAATACCCTAAGGCTCCACTCTGAGTTCTGTACATTTCATGATGGCAATATCAATTTATTACATTCCAAAAGGCCTACTGAAACGAGAAAAAAAGGCAGTTCAGAAATGGTGAACTGTGATTGCAATTGTTAACCTGTCAACTTCTCAGTTTATTGTTCTACTTTGAATATTTTGACTGCTTTGTGCTTCTGAAAATAGGCTGCCATATTCAGATTTTCCAGAATCCTAAGGTGCACAAAAAGGCAATTAAAAACTCATTTTTGGTCTTTTATGAGACAATTACTGTAGGTTTCTGGACTGACATTCATTTCTTTAAACCTGTAAGCATAACTGTTTGCCAAATGACAAGGAAAAATAACGACCTGTATTTCTTATTATAGTTTCTGTTTCTGTTTCTGTTGAAGGTGTGTTTTTAAAGACATAAAATAAAGACACTCCTTGATGGTCAGCTTAACTGAGAGAGGTCAACACACACCACACACACCCACACATATACCAATATGCACACATTTGATAAAGGTCCCATTAGGTTTATCACACACACACACACAACACCAACTCAAACACACCCACACACACAGTCTTGATGGAAGGCCCATTAGACCAAGTCATCACAGGGCTTCTATACTGAGATACTCCGTTTTCGATAACGATTATCTCTCAAACTTTGAAGCGTTGGCACTTTCATTACTTACTCACAGACCTACAGTACATCATTGAGACACTGCAAAAAAAGAAAAAAAATAGGTCACAGAGGGATGGGAGAGAAAAGAAAGGGACATGTGTGAATTTTAAGCTGGATTTACACGGATAGTTGATGGCGTCATGTGGGATGGGTGGAAGCGTGTCATATAAATGATGAAAAGGTGAAATGGCAGGACACAGCTTTAGTTGAAACAGGAACAGTGAAGAGCCCTTTGATGAATTGGCACCCTGGCTTGTGCCCTAAGTCTCCTGGGATAGGGTCTAGGCCCCCATGACCCTGTACATAGGATAACAGTATATAAGATGAATGCATGAAAAAGAAGTGCAGTGAAGATATGAATGTGAAAAGCAGAATTCACTATTAAAACAAGATGAACGAGTTAACAAAAAAAAATCTTCATGCTTTGGGGATTTTGGGATGGGCGTAAAGGGGGGATACTTATAATTTAGTGTCAAAACTTTTATGCTTGATTTTGTGTCAACAAATACTTTTATCCAAGCCTTTTATTGGATAACTGCCACTGTGAGTAAAATAAGGTAATAAACATAATTAGTGAAGGTTTTCAGATACCACCTTTGGTAACCCAGTCAGATCTGATGCCAGAGGCTAAAGAATCCAAGGTTAAAATTTATAAATTATGAACTTTTGGACATACCGTCTAATTCAAGTCTTTCCTGATTTTTATTTCTTACTACTGTACATTGCTTGAAGGCATCCAAAATATGCAATAATTGCCTCTAAACTCTAAATGACCTTCTACTCTGCAGCAGAGGTAAGTTTTGGTATGGGTTTTGCAAATACAGATTTGTACATTAGAACAATAATGTAGATTTCAAAACTATAAAATGACACCTAGCACTGTCGCCTTGCACCTCCAAGGTCCTGGTTAGATTCCCAGCCAGGGTCGATTCCCATCTTTGTGTGCATGGAGTTTGCATGTTCTCCTTGTGCGTGGTGGGTTTCCTCCGGGTACTCCGGTTTCCTCCCGTAGTGCAAAGACATGCAGACTAGGTTAACTGGTGTTCCCAAATTGCCCATAGTGTGTGAATGACTGTGTGACTGTGTATATGCGTGTGCTCTGCGATAGATTGGCACCCTGTCCAGGGTGTATCCCATCTCGTGCCCTAAGTCTCCTGGGATAGGTTCCAGGCCCTCCCCATCCTGAATACAGGATAAAGCAGTATAGACCATGAGTGAGTGGAATGACACCTATGGAATTGGGTAATTAAGTAACAACAATAACAACAGCAAAAACAGTCAATAGCTTTTTTGAGACTTGATGGTCAGCTGTTGTGGAACAGTTCCTGCAAGAACAGTATTGTCAAGTGCATTTGCA
Source organism: Clariallabes teugelsi (assembly GCA_030014215.1). NCBI lineage: Eukaryota > Metazoa > Chordata > Actinopteri > Siluriformes > Clariidae > Clariallabes > Clariallabes teugelsi. The sequence goes on from JAQMYG010000011.1 coordinate 19,550,404, forward strand.
AAACCTATCAAGCACCATGGTGAAACTGGCTCTCATGAAGACCTTTTTAGGAAAGCAAGACCAAAACTTACCTCTGCTGCAGAGGGGAAGTTCATTTAGCCATTATGAAGACTTTCCAGAGCATAAGTAGCAGATACATCTCAACATCAACTGTTCAAAGGAAATTATTGCATATTTTGAATGCCTTCAACAATGTAGAAAGAAATAAAAATCAGGAAATTGAATTAGGAGGTGTCCAAACTTGTTTAACTGATTACATCCCTAAGCACTCAGTCATCCCTTATAGTTAAATGAGTCCCAAGAGAGCGCTGAGCATAAAATTCTGCTAGACATGCTGAAATAAACCACGCAGAAGCCACTGTAATGGGTTGCATTTCTAATTAAACTGCTGAGCTAGCAGGGTATCTTTATATGTGGTACAAGCTCAGTGGTAAATAACATATTCTGACATTGAGATACACAGTAAAGGTAACCTTCCAAGACATTTTTGTCAAATTTAAAAGGAAAAGGGAATTTAATAGGTAAATACGGCCAGGGAGGTTAAGAAAATGTACACTGAATGCCTTCCTAACATTTTTTTTCATTGTTTGAAATCTGTCGAACTTTCATAAGGTTTCTCTCAAAATGCTAAATTTGTAGCTTCCGGTCAATCACACTCCTAAAATATGAACATGGCATTAGAATGTGTTGTTTTTATGGGGGCAAGTTACATTGATGTTTAAACTTTAGGTGCTTTTTCTGATGCCTTTGCTAAAGAATGCACATGTACAGTATACATCACGTTCCTCTTTCTGCATCTCACAAAAAAATGTTTGTTTGGGGCCCTGACACCAAGTCGATTGTCATCTGCCAGGCCCTCACCAGTCTGAGCAAGCAAAATATGTGGTGATGCCTGGTGATGAGAGAGACCTCTGTGATTGGCTGTTCAGCTGAGCGAATCAGTTCGGGAAAGAGAAGCAAAAGTCAGAAAAACAAAGAATAAAAAATTTCAAGAAAGCACACACCGTTCCAATTTTTTTCCCTCATTTTTCAGGGTTTTTTATTTTTTCATCTGCTCAAACAAGTAAAAACTAAATTTTATTATCCTAGTTGCCCATTTAAACAATTCCTACATAAAAAAATGTATCTAAGCTAGTGATATTTGTAGTTATATTTTGTAGTTATATCCTACCCTGCAATAATTGCCACTCTACACTAAAAATTAACACCACATAACGTTAACATAGATCAATTATATACCAGTAATTCTCATAATACCAAGTTCATGGGCACAAAAAGCTCATTTATGCCTTTGCTGTATTTCTCTATTTGGTCCCCTACTACAGTACACTAATATACAGTACCTATCCTAATTCTTTCACTTTCACTAATGTTTGGATACCATCAAGAAAACGCTGGCCTCCCAGGAACTCCTTGTGGTCCGAACATGTGGAAATGGTTTGAAGCAAGGTTAGGACTGTATACTGTATGTGATGTCAAGCCAAGTTCCTGTAATGTGCAAATGGTGCTTGCTCATTTATGAAAACACTAGCCTGTCTGGCCTGATTCCATAGAAAAGCCAATGTAGCACAAATTGCTAAAAAAAAAAAATGCTGGCTATAATTGAAAGGTATCACAACACTCAACACTGCATCACAGCCTGCTGTATATGGGGCTGAGAAGAGTTCAAGGTTGTTGATTCAGCCTCCCAATTACCTGGATCTCAATCTAATCGTCAATAATATACACCAGACAAACAAGCATAATTCTTTGCCAAATGACAAGGAAAAAGAACAACCTGTACTTCTTATTATAGTTTCTATTTCTGTAGAAGGTGTGCTTTTGAAGACATTAAAATAAAGACATTCCCTGCTGATCAGCTTAACTGAAAGAGGTTACACACACACACGGTTCTCAACATTTAATTTATGCAATTCCCCTCCCAATTACATAACATAAATAAAAGAAGCATTTATTAAAATATTTTGTAGGCTACACGTATTAAAAACAATACTTATAAACCACTTCATATGGACTTTCTTTCTATACTTTTTGTTTTCTGTGAATACACAGTCACAATACAATGACCACTACAGTAAATGAACATACGCAGCTAATCCAGGTGAGCAAGGCACACTCAGTAATACAAGAGTCACGGCCGTCAAAACAACAGCTGAAGGTGTGGCCATCATGTTCCTCAGTGAAAGCTTGAGTCCAGGCTTTTTATCCTTCCCTTATGCAACTCTGTTCTTTAATATTTAGTTGTTGCTCTAGTAGTAGTTTAATTTAAAATATACTTTTTTATTATATTATTATTATTATTATTAGGGATGTAACGGTATCAAAATTTCACGGTACGGTAATACCTCGGTATGAATGGCACGGTACGGTATTTATTGA
>JAQMYG010000011.1:19552882-19568126 GCA_030014215.1 Clariallabes teugelsi
GTCATGCGACCACGGTATTATCGAAAAAAAATGTTATCGCGGTACGACGGTATTTACAATACCGTTACATCCCTAATTATTATTATTACTAGTAAAAACGTAAAATCTCTACCCTCTACATGTATAACTACACTCTTTAATGTTTGCTAATGGTGATGTAAAAGGGCGCCTGGCTTCAAGTTTTGTTGGCGCAATGACAGTAGCGTAATCAGATTGGTTAATCTTCAGATTTTTTTTTTTTAGAAAAGGAAGCTAACTCTACATGTTTGCCTTTCGGACATGACGGTAAAAGTGCAATCCCACGTTTTACCACACATTCACCAAATAGACTTTGGCAAGGCGCTGTTTAACTCACTGTAAAATACTCTGAAAAACAGAGAAGAGTTGGCAGTCGGCAACAGCACAGGAGTTTATTAGAGAAACAAAACTGTTAAGTAGTGTTTTGTTTTGTTTTTTATATACTTTTTCCTAAATTTAAATATACATTCGAAAAAAAAAAACCCGGTACAACACGCCACTGGTCCTTTGCATATTCTATGAAAATCACATCAACAAATGACAATAGGAAGTGTTGCCATATAAGGAGTAAGGAGGACATGGGAGAACACAGAAAGAGAATCCTGGGGAAGTTCACAAAATTAAAGAACATGCAGGAAACTCTGACAGTCAGAAACCCCTGGTGTTGTGACTAGGCTCGAACTGATGGTAAACAACATAAATTCAAATTCAAAATAAAATTTTATTTGACACACAGTCATACAAGTACGATACAGTATGCAGTGAAATGCTTACTGTATACCCTAAAAATTTAAAAACAATTAACAAGAAATAAATAGCTGAAACATAAGAAAATAGAAAGAAAAAAAAATAATTATATATATATATATATATATATAGAAATATAAAAACCTATCTGTACAAAAGACAAAATAGCAAATTTAAATGGAAATAAAAATGGAAATAAATGGAAATGTCCAGGAAGTGTGCAAATGTGCAATGTCCATGAGTTTCCGGTCTACAGCGTGCCGGGGTATGTGCATCTGTGCATGAGTGAACAGATGAATAATGTCCATAAGTGTCCATTTCTGTGCGGTGTGCAAAAAAGCAGAGATGATTAGTCCTGTGTATTGATCTGGTTTAGAGACCGTATCGCCTGCCGGTAGAAGCTAGTAAAAAGTTACAGAGTGAAGATTCCTAGCTGAGGCTAGCTACAATATAAATTTGTGACAAATAATGTTCAGTATAGCCAGCTATCAAGTTGATACTCGCGGGCAACTAGGAAATTAGCATTTGACTGCTTTAAGAAGGAGATACAGTAGGATACCGAGACAACCTGACAAATGGTAAAAAGAACTAGAGACAATACCTGGAGAAATTGTGAAGTAGGGGCTGACAATACAGTGCATCATTTTCCTGGGAAAAATGGTGAAAATGGCTTATTTATACCCTTCACGTTTCTCAGGACAGAAGAATTTTACTGGCTGAGAGTCCGTTCAGGGTGTGCAATACTAATAAAGAGATATTTAATAAAGAAAACTTAATATTTCTGCTGTCAAATATGAACTTGAAATACTGTAAACAAGGTTATTAAACATGTAGGTGCAACTAATGACGAAAACCACTCTTTTGATTACACCAACTACAGGCTGTTTGAATAACATTATGATCTGCAAATTATTTAAGAGAGAGGAGATAGAATTCCTCCTTCAGTACTTCAGTACCATTGCTTGATCTGTGGCTGATGTAAGTGGATTACATTTAAGTCATATTAGATCCAGGTCTGATACAAAGTATAAAGAGACAGATCAACTGTCTACCCACTTGACCCAATAGCCATATTTTTAAAATCAATTTTGGACCTATTGCTACTCTAAAAATTCATGACAGATGCCATGGGGCCAATTAAAAAAATCCCTTCACCCAGACCCTGTAGTAAAAGCTTAGCCCTCTATCCATAAATCTCCAGTGACTTCCTTATACAGAAGACATGATGCAATAGTGTTTAAAGATAGATGCCACTGTCTGATCTCACCTCAGTTAGGCAGATTTTGAACTGGCTTTTCACTCTTCTCGAGCAAAATTTTGGCTTGAATAATAATACTTGCCTTCTTTTGTTCAGTACGGTCAGAGCAAGATTCAATCATTTATTATCACACAGACCTTTTCAGAGTGATAAACAATTCTAAAAAGATTACATTTTTCAAAAATATTGCTGAACAAAAAGAATACAGATATTACCATGAGGAGTAAAGAGGGAGAAAAAAAGACGACACACTGGAGAGAAGCTAACACACTGGACTCCCAATATTATGTAAATTGCACTGCCTCTTTATAGCCAAATCTGCCTTAGATCCAATTTCTTATGATATAAATCACATGGGCATTTTGTAATTGCATAGTTATGTAAATCACAGTACCACATTATATACTAGTGAATAATTGTGCTGCCTTTGTTTTAACATGCTCTCACAACATTTTTTCACAGTAGTTCACACTATCTACACCATATGCACGTACAGTATATTTTGTGAGTCATGTGAAATGCATAGTACTTTACAGACTGCAACTGTAAACTATGTTTCCTTATTATCTATGTAAATTTTGTATCATATTTTATTTTTAAAAAAACATTTGCTAACTAATTTGCTAGGATTGAAGTTATGTGAAGTAGTTGGAAATCATTTCAAGTGACATTTTATTAGACGTGGACGTTTGAGCTAAGACTTTTGGGAATCTGAGCCAAATAGCGCTTGGCTTAGGGGCTGGGACAGAACCTCACTTTGGCACTGGGTCAGAGATTAACATAGGTATTGAGTCAGAAATTTGCATGGTGACTGGGCCAAAACTTCACCCACTGACTGGGTCAAACCTTGGCAAGGGAGCTGGAAAACTTGGCATGGTTGCCGATTTGCAGCAAGAGTGGTTTCCTCGTGCGCCTCCAGAGTAAGCATTTTATCCAAGAAACCAGCCAACATGGCGAACACAATATTCTTGCTCAGGACATGGCTGTGACAGTGCACAGCTAGGGCAAAACATGGCATGGGCAGAGCAGGGCAGAACTGGGACACGGCATGGCTGGAACAGGGCCTGGTTTGAATGGGGCATGCCATAGCATTGCTAGGACAGGACAGGACATGATTGAAAAAGGATAGGGCATGACTGGGCCCTAGTCACGTTTTATCTCAAATGCACCACATAAACTTTGGAGAGGCTATGTTTAACTCACTATAAAATACTCTGCATCCTGGCCCCATATACTATACCTTTTCCACATGTTTGGGCCAAGGACTTCTTGCGAGGCCAGCAGATAGAAAGCAGGAAGTCTGGCGCACTGAGAAAACTTTCTACTATGAAGGTATCCAAGCACTAATGACATGCCGGGATAAATGGGAACCAAAAAGAGAAAGAAATGTATATTCTGCACGATCAAAGAAGTGTTAATCTGCACAATCAAAAGTCCCAGGTTTGACTTAAACACTCCTCATATTTACAAAAACAAAAGAAACTGATTAACTATGGCTAAAGACATGGACCTTTCTTTGCTTTATTAGCATCATGAGGAATAGGGCTATTAACATTTAACAAATACATGGCCTTTAATAAATAAGTAAGCATAGCACATAACAGCAATTGAACTAATAAAAATACTGGGAACTAAAGACAGAGTTAGCATAAGAGTATAAATCATATACATAAACGTAAAAAAGTATAAAAGGTGCCCAGGGAGATACTGTGACTATTTTTCACACTATGATCAAATAATAAGGGTGTCTATTAAATGCTGTAAATATAAATGTATTTTATCATTATAGCATACTGTAGGTGTACATGTTAGCTATTGTATACTAAACATATCTTCAGGCTAAAACTTTTTTGTAAAAAATACTGATATTTAAAACACTAAACAGATAAAGAGATCTGCATTGGGTTCCAGTTGGCCCATTTGCTTAAAGAAGAACTTATTTAAATAAGTAAAGCCAAGAAAATGGATATTAAGTTTACAGCATGTAACATTATTAGACTTTTATTTTTGTCCCAAATTCTCCATTAGCAAAATGCAGGAGAAACTGACACCAAAAAGGGATGACAGAAAAGTAATGGAAATGGACTTTCACAGTGTAAGACGATACAGAAGTGTTCTCTCTCTCTCTTTCTCTCTGTTACTCTATCCATCCCTGTCTCTCTCTTGCTCTATTCAGTGTGGTGAGTGGTGACATGTGGCAGCCTACATTAAGCTCAACAATCCAAGTGAGTGTGTTGCGTGAGTGTGTGTATGTGCACATGTGCATGCATGATTTTAATATTCTGGTGGGAACGATATATCGTTATAAGGACAGAAATATGTGACAGTTATGGCATTGTGAGGATATTTGGCTTGTCTCTAGAAAGAAAAGTTATTTTTTGTAAAAAAACAAAAACAAAAAAAACAGCAGCTTTTATTTTGAAAAAAAGGTCTAAAATACCTTACAAGGTTAGTTAAACAAAAGCATGTGTGTACCTGTGTGTGTGCAAAGGTATTAATGAGTATATTTATGGGTATATCCCCAGTCACAATCAAATATGTTCCTTGGCAGAGCTATTAACGTGTAAATGTCGTCCAGCTGGGCCATGAACGTTTGTCTACGACAGAGAAAATAGTGTACATTTATTCCTTAGACAGACACTTTCCATAACTTAAATGTAAGGCAAAATCTAGTAAAAGCTAAGAGCTAAATAGCTGAGGGGTAAAGGGTTACATAAGGGCCTAATAGTGATTCCTGTAAAAAGCATATTTCATTTATAAAAGTTTGTTTTAGTCATGTTTTACAATACTCGTAAGCGCTTGACAAAGTTTAACAATTTGTATAGCATTAAACCACTGCAATGACACACACAAATAGTAACCTGGTCTCTTCTCTTGAATGCCAAGAAGAAATCTTCAGCTCTAAATGACTGAGAGAAGCATTACTGTATTAATACAAAAATATAGTAAAGCACATTAGTCTAACTAAATCAAATGTATGCATGTCTAACTTTTTTTTTTTTTTAGAGACTCTTGGGCTGAGAGGAATGATTTAATTTTTAAAATTGCTCCAAGTTGATAAAAACAGTTTTTAATCACTGCATTAAAATATGCCAATTGAATCTGGGGTCTCAGTGAAATAAAACACCAAGGCTATTCGTTAAAGGTCTAAAATATTGTGCTAATACTCCTAAATCATTTAACAGAACCATTGTGATTTAGAACACAATGTATATTTTCATTTAATGGCCCCATATTTTATTTGTTTAACAAGTTAATAGATCTCAGAGGTTCCCCAACATGTCTGTTAATGCTCCAGCTGAAAAGCCCTTGACATACAGTATACAGTATAATGCATTTTTTCATACCTTAACTTCCCTTTATTTCACTCCTCTTCTGAATGCCCCATTTCTGTGTCTATGGGTGTGTCTCAATTCTGGGGCTGCATCCTTTGAAGGACACGTTTGAAGGCTGATTACATCATAGCATTGTGATTATGGGTGTCCCGTTTTGAAGGCTCTTTCAAATGTGGCCGATAAATACAGTAGGGCCTTCTTTCACCTGAGAACAAAGGTTCAATGGTGTCCTCTTCACGAAACAACTTATCGCAAGATTTTTTTTTTGGAGTCAGGGAAAAAAACTGTTAGACACGATGGTGTACACAGGACCCAAGGATATTGAAAGTAAATATATAATAAAATAAAAATATATAATGTATTAATATGAAAATAAAAATAAATGAAAAATAATAATAAAAATCAAGGGGATTTACATGAAATCCACTTCCTGAAAGACATTTTTCATAAAAAACTTTGTTAATTTTTGCTTCACAATTGTTAACCACGTGTGTAGGTTGCCTGCACACATCTGCTTATGCCACAACTTTTTAAATTATTTTTTTAATACTATGACTATTGTAGTTTTATATATAATTTGTCATTCATATTATACTGACGTGACAGTAAGTGCAGAAACAGCTTGTGACGCATATAGGAAATCATCCATAGACCAGACTGTGTCTTTTCAGTTCAGGCTTCAAAGCATGTGGCAGTGAAATGATACACACCCTAAATAAATAAGCTACTGGCCAGCTATGCTCCTCCAGGGAACAGTAGAGCCGAACAACAAGCAGTGGGAGGGTACCTTCTTATATAAGGTCACAACAGGGGAAAAATCTAATTGCCCTGTTTAAGCCCTGGCCAATAAAAAAAATAGAAAAAGAACCAAAAGCAGGAAATGTTCTCTTCTCGTAATTTTTTTTGTGCACACACTGGAGGCCTATTTAAATGTCTAAAACTGAATTTTGCATATGGATCCCTTTAATTAAGTGCATACTGTTCATTATCTGAGTCCTACTATAATCAATACACCTGTTTATACAGTATCATGCATCCAGATTTAAAGGAAATGTGTGATCTGAACCAGTAAACACTCGATCACTAGCAAAGAACTGCTGAGCAAAGTGTATCGATGAGTGAGCTCTCTCTCTCACACACAGTAGGCATTTAAAAAGTGCAAGAAAATATATACATGCAGCACTGCGGTTTTATAATATCAAAATATTCAGCTTACCTATGTGGTGACAGTTGTGGGTGCCAAAGTGCATCATGGGAAATGGAAAAAAAGAGAGAGAGAGGGAGAAAAATGTAACTTACAGCAAAGAAAGACATTAAATACTGACACATTCTCTTATATACAGTAGATATATTTCATATATCTTGATTATGTAAAATCAGGAACTTTAAAGAGATCTTTGGTTGTCTCATTAAAAATGTGGGCTTAACCATTAATGATTTCTTTAAATGTAAAACAGTTCAAAGAGGTTGGCTTTTCTTTCATAGTGATGCATTCAGTTACCCCTTTGGACTGGCACCATGGACTCCAAACTAATGAAACACATCATTTTTTAACTTAACGTCAGAAAAATAATCGCCTACAGTTGTCTTTAAAAGTTCTGTTTTCATCTTTAACTTTTCTTTAAATAAGCCATGTTTTTTTTGCTAATTGGGCCAAAGGGGATAAATAAAATGAAAGTCTATAATACAACTCTCCCAAAGTCCGCAGCCCTATAGCTGGCCTCTGGTCCAATCAGTTTCCTCCAGAGAAACAATCTACATAGTGTACATCCTGTATGATTGGTGGATCTGCTAAAGGAGCTATGTTAATTCATACAAGGGTTTGGTTGGTTTGTTTGTATGATTGGTTGGTTTTTTGAATGTTTATGACCTCTGATACAAAATCTTTGATTAATAATTTCAACAATCAACCTCTGCTCAAAGAACCTCTGCTTTAACAGATTTTTGTCCATCGGTAGGATGCTCACAATTAACCCCTTTTTTGTTAAAGAAGCACAGAAATGTTTTCTACAGTATGTGAATACCACTTTAACGAAAGCTTTCACTAAAGGAATTATAAAAAAGAAATTAAGAAATGTATCTGTGATTTATTTTTTCTTTCTGATAAATGTGAAATTACAGCAATGTTACTCATCCAGCGTGGATGTTGAAAGGGTGCACACACACACACACACACACACACACACACACACACTAAAACTATGAAAGTATAAAAATGCACTGTTACTATTTATATAAATAATATTGACATCCAACCATAAAACTACTTCCATGAAGCTACTTTAGATTTTGGATATATTTCTGGTTTCTTTGAAAGATGTTTTTAATTGTTGATACGTGTTTTTTCTCCCCTCACTAGTTCAACATATCTATAAATAAAAATACATGTTTATAATCATAACATTTTGCTATTAAAAAAGAGGAATTAAAAAAGGTATACCAAAATGCAATGACAACTATAGTAAATTCTTAACTGTATTTCTCTTTTGGGAGCACATTCGTAAGTCGGATTCGTTCATAAGTCTGACAAAGTCATATACACCTTCGACACAAATATACAATGTAAAGGTTTGGTGTTTTGGTCCCACATTATACTCTCGCAAATCTGACATATTTCTCCTGCACCCACATGCACATACACATACGATATACTGAACTGGATATTTTATACATTCATTTACACACTAAAAATTTTGTATATAATTGAAAATATTGGTATCTGGTGCACTATTTTCCGTACAATACATGTGAGCTACTTCCTTTATTTGTTCGCATCTACTGTACGAATGTTTATAGATCCGCGGTCTGTTCATATCTGTGGAAATTCGTAACTCAAAGTCAGGGACTTGCTGTATACAGTAGATTTGTTTTTAAGCAAGGAACCTAAGATTTTACACCAAAGCAATTTATACATTGTTCACATGGAATATCATAGCTCTATAATGTACTGGAGGCTGTTCAGTGATATATTTCCATTCACCAGAATAAGACACTGGGCTTACTATGGGTGAATGAATGATTTACATATCACATTATGCTTAATATACTGTATAATGCTCAATTTTAGCAAGACAGTTTCTTTTGTCCGTAGCTGTAGTGTAGTTATCAGGGTAAAGGTCTTAATAATGTCTTCAGTCATGTCTCCCCAGTGAGAAAGTAGCTGATCTGGAGATCACTGACACCAGGAGAAGGATTGCGCACCTCTGGATGTGAGATAAAAGGTTTTTATGCATATTTTTTAAACATTTAAGTTAACAATTTTTAAATAAAATTAAATACTGTTTAGAAATATCTATAACTTAGTGATTAAATGGGGAAGTCTTTAAAAAAATCTGTCTGTCTTTCAAAGGACAAGAGATGAACAGCAGGAAAGATACCAAGCGATGCTTCTTCTCAGAAAAGCATTCTCTGATCCTTCCTTTTATTTGCGCATACATTAGTAATCATTTTTTCTTTTCATTCTTTCAAAACGTTTATAGGGAGGGAAAAGAATATGAAAACATACAGTATCTGCAGTAATGTGTAGTAGACTGGATCATAAAATTAGGAAACAATATAATTATATCTGAAAGCCTCAATAGTTCACTTGCATTAGAGTACTGTACATTACAAAAGTCAATGGTTTAGAAGGAACTATTAACTTCATCGCCTCACTCAGCAGTACTGTCATAATACAAAATAGAGTATATACACATAATACCACCTAATACTGAGTGCATCACTGTTTGCCACCAAAACAGTGATGCACGGTGTGTTCAAACAGCTTTCTATGGGAACCAGCATTAACCTTTTCAGCAACTTGAGTCACAGTAGATCTTCAATTCGATTGGACTACACGGGCCAGACTTCACTCACCATGTGCACCAGTGAGGCTTGGCTACCCATGACCCTGCCACTGGTTTTTCTTCAATGGACCACTATTGGTATGTCCTCACTGCTGCACACCTCTGCAGTTTTGGAGTTCCCATTACAATTTGCCTATTGTCAAAGTGGCTCAAATCCTTATTCTTGCCCATTTTTTTGTGTTTCTCTCTCTCTCTCTCTCTCATCGTCTATACTGCTTTCTGTCTTTAATGCTTCCTGTATTCAGGGTCGCGAGGACCTGGAGCCTATCCCAGGAGGCTAAGGGCATGGGGCGGGGTACGCCCTGGATTGGGTGCCAATCCATCGCAGGGCACACACACATACAAACACACACACTCATTACGGGCAATTTGGAAATGCCAATTAGCCTAACCTGCATATCTTTGGACTGTGGGAGGAAACCGGAGTACCCAGGAGGAAACCCACCAAGCATGGGGAGAACATGCAAACTCAATGCACACAGAGACGGGAATCGAGCCTGGCTGGGAATCGAACCCGGACCCTGGAGGTGCAAGGCAACAGTGTAACCACTACACCAGCGTGCCGCCTTTTTGTGTTTCTAACACATCAATTTCAGGGTCAAAACGTTCACTTGCTGCCTATCCCAGCCACTTTCATGTACCAATGTAATGAGATACTATAACTGTACTGTAGCTACTGTGACAAGAGCCAAATTGTGATGGGTGATGTGATGGGTCAAGGCCACTTTGATTGTCACAACATTTGTGTTTTATATTGTACTGTAGTTTTTAGCTTAATTAACAACTGAATTTTTGGTAGAGAGATAGGGGCAATTCTCAAAAAAAATTAAAAATAAATAATGCTTTATTTTTAATGTTTAATGCTGACAGAAAGACAATGGTAACTCAAATAACCAAACTTCCAGATTACCTGTTTACAGGGCGATCCAATAAGATTTACATTTAGGCATTTGGCAGACGCTCTTATCCAGAGCGACTTACATTTTTATCTCATTATACATCTGAGCAGTTGAGGGTTAAGGGCCTTGCTCAAGGGCCCAACAGTGGCAACTTGGTGGTTGTGGGGTTTGAACCTGGGACCTTCCAAACTGTAGTCCAATGACTTAACCACTGAGCTACCCCTGGCCCGGGGTATGTGTATTTACACAAAGTATGCAAGATGTGCATTTACACAAAGCATTTAATCAGTGCAGAACTTTTTTTTAACTTGCATAAAGCAGTTCTGCCCTTTGTAGTGTTTACTCTGTTGGAAAACGACAGAAGTAAAAGAAAATTGAAGTGTTTATCTCCGAATTTGAGGTTATGTTAGGGTTCCTTAATAGATAAATCCCATATTCTGCAATAAGGTTGGTTATAAGAATTGAGTCTAATCGATGATAAGATAAATGCTTAAAACTAGAAATGCAAATCAAGCAGTCTCTCTTCCTCAGCCACTTAGCCAGTGTACGATAGTGTGAAGTAAAAACAGGTGGGAAAGAGTTGTCAGGAATGGAAGCGTCACGTTAACAAATTTTACTGCTATGTGGGGCAAACATGTGCAGAAAGAATATATTTCTTTTAAAAAAAGAGACACAATTGGATTAAGGGATTCAATTAAGTGGATTATCAAAGGTTAAGACCACCCATTGCTCTGATTGAATTAATTTTGATTAGGTCGGATCTGGTCAAAGTGTTCCGAATGAGGTGTTTATGTGATGCAATTTTATTCTGATGGGGCTATTATTCCCATTATTAGTGGAATATCAGGGCCCATGTAAATGTACCTAGTGAGTCAAAATCCATGCTTGCAATAGCCTTCCAGCTGAACACAGGCCAATTGTCCCTAAATACTGACACTGGATGTAAACTTGATTACTTAGATCAGTAACTCATTTACTGAGACACACTTTGCAAAGTCTTGCCAAAAATGTTCTAAGCTGTATTTAAACCTCTGATCCGAACCTTGACTGTTTATCTTTGTTATTTGGATATCCCTTTCGCTCCTGTTTGTTGTGCAGTGAATGATTATTGTCCTCTACCTGTTTAATGACTTCACTGTTTAGATTGTGAGTTGGATTTGTTCTGCTTTGGTGGGCAAAACACATGAACCACAACACACTTTAAATCTGTTGTTGCACAGAGTTTGTCTCCAAATTGATATGGAGAGTTTAGCCCTTAAAACCCAAGCGGCAGGGATCGGTGCCTGCGATATTCTGCAGTTGGGTTTTTTGGATTAGACTGGTAGAATCAAAACCATCAATACCTTTTTGATCGCATAAGTTTTACCAGAATATGGGAATAATACAACCCCCCCCCCCACCCAAAAAAAAAAAACACATAATCATACATATATGTGTTACTTTATTGCCTACGTGCCTATTAAATAAAAAATAATAATTTATTACCTAGTTTGCGCTAAAAATGTATATGCCGCTCTTCAAAGTAAAATCCTGACCCCAAATATGTTTATTAAAACATAATTGTAATGACACGCTGCGCACTGTTTAAAAATGTGCAGATCCGCAGATGGTTACGTCAGTTCTAAACGGGCAGAATCATGGTCACCTTGACGCACGGTTGCTAGGTGACGCCGGTGCAGACGCAATCAACGCAGACGCGCTGCAGCTGGCTCCGTGTCTATTTAACGGCCCTGATACCTGTGCAGTTCATGCGATCATTACGTACTGTAGCACTCGAAAAGGGCCAAGATAAATCCAAAGACAAAGCATGCATCAAAGACGAAGACAAAGGCAAAAGACCCAGCCTTGTCTATGAAAGAAGCCGGCGTGATTGAGAGAGAGAGCGCGGCATGTCATCAGTCCAGTGTGTGCTCTCAGTCTCGGTTTAAGTTGAAAAACCACATGTCACACATAAGCCCTTAGAAAGTGTGGACTCGTCAAGTGAGGGAGAGAGAGCATTATTTTTATGCTCTGTTAGCTTCTTTATTTCAGTTTTCTTTAGTTTCCTTTTCAATTCCCCAAATAATAATCCCAAATGGGAGGCTCTAACCCGCACCATGTGACAATAGTAACTCAAAAATGGGTTAAAAGGTTTTTTTATAGTTAATTTTTGTATCATTATTTGGTTTTAGAGGAAGAGTTTATTTTTATATATATTTAATTTGGCAGTTGTTTATAATTGACATGCATTACACGTTATAGGTTAGTTGGGTTACAGTTGGTGCTTTTATATTGAGCGTATAGTTTTACAAGTGGTAGTGTTGGCAGTTTGTTTCGAAGTTTAATGGAATATGCATTAGTATTAGTAATTAGTAATTTGTATTTTGATTTTATTCCATGATCAAAGTGGTTATAGTCTATAATGCAATATTCAATAATAATAGCTGTAATTTTATATGATCAGGTGTTGTACAATTACACACAGTTTGATGGAATTTTCTAAAGTAGTTTACATGGCATTTTATAGCTTAATGAGGTCAGTGTCGAATGTGCAATGGCTTTGAACACACACTGTTGATGCGTGTGCCTCTCTCCTCCATCTGGCCACCACCTCTTAGCTGTCCTCCTTAATTAGCCCTCCAGAGAGCACACATATTCGGACAGTTGAATGTGTGCGCGGACAAGAGAGCAGAATAAATCCAGTTAAAAGTGCCAGAGTCTTGCCTCATTGTCTCTTCATGAATATAATTAAGGCTCTCTTCTGTTTCTATTGTATTTAAGTGGTGTTTTTGTTGGCAGAGAAATGAGCCCTTGCTAAATTAATAACATAAATGCTCCAGCCGCGATGATCAAGTGTCCTATTAGAGCCGGGCTGTGTTTTTCATCCTGTTTCATATTTAATGAGTAATTTTCTCATTTCTTCATCCTTGATTGAAAGGCTCAGTGTAATCTTTCACACAGTATAGCATTTTTTTTTTCCCACAATAGAAAACAGCATTGTTAATTTCATTACCAAGCTGTAGATAAATATGAACATGCAGGCCTGTTTTCTGTTATAAAAGTGAATGACTGCAGGGGTTAAGTGACTGGATAAATCACTCAAAGATAACAAAAATGCTTGTTTTTGATAACACGTACAGTACTACTGTAGGAATATCAAAAGCATTGAATTCATGTCTCTTTTAAAGTGTAATGCTGTAGTGGTACACTGAATCCATATAAACCTAATCATACACTAAATTTATCACACTGCTACATCCACCCTTACATCCAGTTAACTTTATTTACATACTGTACAGTACTATACAAACGTCTTGAGCCACCCCTCATTTCTCCATATTTTGCTTGCAAAGAGCCAGACTTTCTTGTATTTTTAATGCAGTCTTGAGAAATAGTTCTCCAGGCTTCCTGCAGGACTTTTTTTTCAGCTCTTATTTTTAGAAAGGTTTTAGCAAGCTCTCATTTCCAGCCCAATCTCTGTACATAACCAGTTTCAGAGACGTGTTTTCTGTTTGTTAAGCCACACAGTGGCCTCTGATTCAATCAAGCCTAAATGAAAAATCTAACTTAATGCATGAACCACTGAGAAACAGGTGCAGATGGTGACAGATGGTCAGGCCAGTGATTAGTATACTGGTGATGCTGAATGCTGAGTGGTTGGAACAGACGAGAGGGGAAATGAGGTTGCTAAAGAGGTTTTATACTTTGCAGCCTGTCTCAGTAAAACGTTTGTTTAATTTAAACCATTTCTTTAATTTAATCTACACAATTTAATTAAATTAAATATGAAGGAATAAGGGGTGGCTCTAGACTTTTGGAATGTAACCCTATATAAAAAATAATGTGGAAAATATTTTTAAAAATTGCTCGCCCTATCATCCAGAGATCGTGAGTTTGATTCCCAGGTGATGCTACAGCTTCCTGCAGCCTGGAGAGAGCTGATTGGGCAAGCTCCCCAGAGGAGTGGGATGGGAGGCACTCTGTGCTTTCACATCAATCGCAGCTCTTCTAACCACCACTTCTATCCAATCGCGGGCATCTGTGAGCAAGTGGAAGGAGCGGATAGCGCTGTCCTCTGGGTGTGTAATGTCGCTCCCAACGGTGCATGAGTGAGCATTTTGAAAAGATGCAGGTGGCCGGCATCAAGTGGTTGGGAGGAAACACGTGATAGGCTTCACCCCTTCCTGACAGGTACAGTACAGTAGTAGCCTTCATGGGAGAGTGCCCTAATGATGGGCTGGAAATGGACACCACTAAACTAGGAGGAAAATCAGGGAAAGTTATGGGCCACTTTACAGACACAAACTTTAATGCATTTTGTATGTATATATTCCAGAGCATGAATAAGACCACTAGAATAAATCTAATTCTCTCTTTACATCTCTCTTTCTCTCTTGTTACCTGTGCCTGATTGCGCTCAGCCAGTCACTGCTTACAAGTCCTGAAGGAGCTACCGTCATTGTGCCCGACAGAAATTGTGGCTCTGATTGACCACTAGACCTGGACATTTTACAAAAGGGTCTGATTTGCTATTCATTCATCTGTCTTTGCCCCTTTGTAATCACTGCCCCTTTTGTTGCTCATTTGTTCTGTCCTTCTACCATTATCATATGCCCCAAACAACACACCCTACTACAACCACAAATGTGTCCTTATTATGTGTGCATACACCATGTACATGCCCCAAACCAAGCACCTATTAACTAGAATACTAGTTTTTTTTTTTTTTTTTATTTAACCATAAAAAGTGCATTCAAACTGAAAATGCATTCAGTTCTGATACAATTTTGCAGTGCATTATAGACCAAAGAACTCCAAAAAGTTCAATATGTACAGAACAAGATTTGTGGTCTGTATATCTAACGTTTTATACTTTCTTTTTCTTGTACAGTTTAATTCCTGCTTACACGCACAGCACAAACACGTCCAGAGGTGGAAAGTAATGAATTACATTTACTCCCATTACTATAATTGAGTAGATTTTTTGTGTACTTCTACTTATTAAAGTAGTTTTTAAAATATGTAATTTTACTTTTACTTAAGTATGTTTTGTTTGAAGTATTTCACTTCACTACATTTTAAATCCTATTCGCTACTGAGTAAAAAATAAATGAATGAAAATGAAAAATAATACAAATAATACAACGGGGAAGGAAAAAAATT
>JAQMYG010000011.1:19575172-19617953 GCA_030014215.1 Clariallabes teugelsi
ATTATATTTTCTGATTATTTCTGAGGCATTCAGTATTATTATGTACAGTGCATATATCAGTATCCTTTATTTCTCTCTCATCAATAACCCTTACTTTACAGCTTACAGACTGACAGCAAAAGTCTATTAACCTAGTAGATTAATTAGTTACCATAAAAAGTTGTGGATTCATTTTAATATTTTAATCACTGCTGTACACCTATGACAGGATTCAATTTCATGCCAACTCAGGTGAGGTCAAATCAATTAAAATCCTAGATTTAACGGTCATAGAAAGACAGATCATAAAAAAGGAAAGAGATTAATAAGTACTCTACATGGGCTATAGGTCTTTTAAAAAAGTCTTTTTATTGTTCCCACATATGAAATAATTTTTCACAGCTTCAATTTGCTGTAGTGGTTATTGCCACTCGCTTAACGAGCATTTCATGATCCAAACTAGAAGTTCACTAATAAGAACTGTTTTTACGTCATTCTTTTATAAAAAGCTAACAAGGTTTTACTCTGCCACTGCTTACACACTTCATCTAACAGCGTTGTAAAGTTAGGATAAGTGCAAATGTTTAGGTAAGGGTTTTGGAAATGTGATAAAATCTATTGTTTGATACTGGATTATTTGAACTACAGTATTTGTAATTGTTATTAATATTATCAATAAAAATGTGTAAACAGTAAGCTAAACATAAAAGGCAATGATAAGGGAACTTCATGAGAAGAACATTGACTTAAATGTATTATTTATTGGTTTGAAACCTGGCACATTAATACAAAATTTAAATGTTAGGCAATTGTGTGCGCATATTTTGAGTACTTTAAAACAACCTTAAAAATTGCTCAGCTAATCAGATTTTTCATCTTAAAAAAAAGGATCCTTTTTAAAAATTATACCCTGTCTGACTAAAAATAAGGTGCTATTTTTTCCTAGCTAAGAAAAGCTGTAAGGAGATCGTTGAAATTACAGGAATTTCGCTTAAGAATTATCTAGCGCATTATTAAAAGCTGAAAGATTAGTAATAAACAATCAAATTCACAGAAAAAAATGAGTGATCACAGATCAGTTAAACGCGTAGTGACGTTGCTTTTAAAACAATCAAAATAGAAATCAAAGCTATGTTTAATAGAAAAAGTAAGAGCATTTCCGTACGCACACAATGGAATGAGAACTCATAGGATTGGGACTAAACAGCTGTGTGGCCATAAGAAAACCGCTTTAAGGATTGACTTTGGAGCAAAAGTAAAAAGTTATGTGGTCGGATGAATTCGGATTGACCCTATTCTAGAGCTATGTGTGCTTCAAGGTAATGAGAGAAACCCATGAAATGATACAACCATCATACAGAATGGCAAATGTACAAGCCTTTGGAAGAAGTGTTATGACCTGGGATTGCATTTGGTCAGGTCTAGGATCAGCAATGTCCAAGTATAAGCCATAAATTGGCCACAACGGTGTGTGACATAATTAAAGCTAAAGATGTTTTAAAGGAAAAACTAAAGAAAATCTAAGAGGGTGGTACGACAAATCACTTAAAGTGAATTATTTTTAGACTGTAAAACCAACAACAGCAGTACCAGCCAGGACTGTAGGTAAAAATACACATAACGGTAAAGTGTTCTTCCTAGCCGAGACTATATATTCATTTATTCAGGTCACTGATCCCTGACAGTCAGTTAAGTGAATAAACTTGGTGGAAACGTCCACATGCATTGGGGGCTAATTTATATGAGCCCGCTTCCCTGACACATCCATTACACATCATCAACTGTTAATGACAATAGAATATAATACTGTTGGATAAAACATGAATAAGATGGATTCATTTTAATTCAATGATTTTTCAAATTGCCTTTGAAGGAGAAACTTAAAGTAAATGAACTAAGCATGCAAATTTCATGATGGGACAAATGACAAGACAGGCAGTTTTTGGTTTGAACAACAGAGCTGGCTAACAGCAAGTCCTTCGTACCTTTTTTGCTTCCCATGCTTGCTGTTTGTCAATATATAGCAGATGCTGGATTATTCACAAATGACTGGATATAATACCAGGGTAAGTTTTGTTATAGACGCAGCACTCTTTCATTCTTTCGATATTTGTTGCTACGGTAGATGTGGATCTGATATGATCTGGAATAGTAATCCTATGTTCCCTGTGTCACTGAATTTGCTGAGTGCCATAAATATGTGCAGATTCAGTAGTTTTGCTATGCAGCTGAGTGTACCGTTTGTGATCGGTTGCATGCCAGAGAATGCATTTTTTCTTGTCACGTCTGTGAGCCAGTTTAATTTGATGGAAGAAAGAGACACAGGTCTATATTTGACACAGGCTGCCCAAATTTTACTATACCCATTTTAGAATGCCGGTATGTGCAGTAGGGGGTTTTGTGATTAACCAACTTTGCTTTTCCAGCACTTTGTCAGATTTTAAAATAAGCTGTTGTTAATTAATTATGATCTGAAATGAATTAAAATGTACAGTATGTGCTTCCTTATACAGTTGAGTGCACTAGTTTGTAAAATGATGTAACCTGTAAGACATTTAAAGCCTAATTTAACACTGACAGACAGAATTTTTTTTTCTTTCTGTACTAGAAACCAGTCTTAATGCGCCCCAGTCTTGAGTCTGCTTGTGAATGATGCTATAAGATTGGGACACCTTTCGCTTGGAAGTTTCTTCCATTCATCTTGGCAAAATTGGTAAAGCATAACCAGTTTGGATTGGCAGCATCAGTGCACAGTCATTTTCAGGTCTCTAAAAAGATGCTCACTCTGGCTGGGCCACTCCAGGACTTTCACAGAGGTCTGAAATTACTTGTGTGTTTTCTTGGCAGTGTGCTACAGGTGCTACAAGTTGCTGTCTTGTTGAAATCTAAACTCACAGCCTAAGATCCAAAAAACGGTCTGGAAAAGATTTTCACCGAGAATTGCTCTAGATTTTTCTCAATCCATTTTTCCCACTATACTGACAAGTTCCAGTCACTGAAAAACATACCCATGCTGCCACCACCATGTTTCACTGTAGGGATGGTTTTAATAAGTTAATGCTCAGTGCCTGATTTCCACTACACATCGCTCCGAAATTGTGTCATTAGGCACAGGATTTTGTTTCCCATGGTTTGACAGTCCTTTTTTGGCAACCTCCACAAGGTTGTCATATGTGTTTTTAGTCAGGAATGGCTTCAGGCTGGCTGTTGTACCGTATTGGCCTGATTGGCGGAGTGCTGCAGTGATGGTTGTGCTTTTGTTAGGCTCTGCAAATCCAAAAGGGAACACAGGATCTTCTTTATAGTGCCACTAGGAATCTTGCTTACCTCTCTAACCCCGATTACTCAGGTTGGCTGGATGGCCTAATCTGGAAGACTGTTGGTTGTTCCAAATCTCTTTTATTTGAGAATGATGGAGGCTACCGAGCTCATGGGCACATTCAATTCTGCAGAAAATGTATCCTTCCCAGATGTGTGTCTTGACTCAATCATTTTTTCGCATATCTACAGGTAATTCTCTCAACCTCATGACTTGCACAATCTACTCTGAGACTTTATATAGACAGGTTTGTGTCTTTCCTAATTATGTCCAATGTATTGAATTAGGCACAGGCAGACTCCATTCAAGTAGTAGAAACATCTTAAGGACCAGTAATAGGATGGGATGCACAACAGCACTACTGCAATCGCCACAACAAGGGGTGTGAATACATATTCTGTCTGAAGTACTTATTTTTTAATAATAATTAAAAAAAACCTACTTAACGCCTGTATTTATCTTAAAATAAATGCATGCCTCCTATTCATATCTGTAGTTATATCTGTTTAGAACAAATTATCTGTTAAGTCTTTATAATATTTTATGCACCATGCATGAAGCACAAGGCAACGTATGCTTCTCTCTCGCATATGTAAGCTTTGTACCAAAAGTGGGAAAGCACTGTGAAGAAGGAAGGAGGAATTGCAAACGCAGGTGTAAATTGGCTTCAAGCATGCTGCTGTATAATGTAAGACTATTTTGGTACCTTGATGTTGAGCAGGTGGTGCTGCTTTTGTCACACTGATCTGGCAATCCTGGTTATAGCGCACATACGTTGGAAATGCATAAATCAAGGCATACAACACACTACGCAACGCCATACACATATGCTGACTTCTTTTACTTTGCCGACTACAGTTTGTATGAAGCATAATCATTTTAATTTAATATTATAAAACTTCACCTCTGAATACAGTTGAAAATACTGACATTTGTCTTTAGTTCCAGCCCTTTACGCCATTTTACATTCCTTTTTGTACTTCACAACATATTTAATAAGCTCTGTAAAAAATGCAGCTTGTGTGTTGAAATATAGCATTAATCAACTGAATTTTAAGGTCAGACACTTTGTCTGTCTGCATCAAGTCATTTTAATCTTTTTTTTCAAATCTTCCTGATTTGCAGACTTGTATTTATTTAATTTTACAGAGAGATTTAAAAGTTGCCAGATTCATAACTACTGTATGAGGAACGACAATTAACAAGACTAATATGCTTTTAAACTAAAAACATTAAAGTCGTTTCCGTATTTGGCATCAGAGCACTAAAATGAATAACTGTGCATGCACATACAATACTGTCTATTCACTCCCTTTGGCTCAGTACTAGGTAGATGACCTTTTACTGCAATATTAGCTTTAAATTCCTGTTGTAAATTCCCACCAGTTTTGCACACAGTTTTTTTTTTTTTTTTTCATATTACCATTTAATTTGGCAGATTTGTTCCAAGTTGGTTGGATGTTGTTTGTTCACTGCAATTTTCAACCAGTGCCAGTTTCTCAGTGGAATCAAGATCTGGACTTTGACTTGACCACTGTAGAGCATCCAGCTTTTTGTTTTTTAACCACTCCTGTTGCTTTGGCCTTTTGCTTCGCTGTTGAAAAGGTGAATAATCCCCCAGCAGACTGAAGCAAGTTAAGCAAGTGGTGTAATATCTGGTATTTTTCACCATCCACTCCCTTCAAATTGAAAAAGAAGCACAGTTTTAAGGAAGGAAAAAAACCTTAACCTAGTCCACACATACTGTACATAGACACTTTGTATGTATGTATTTTAAACACATTTTAATTTGTAATGTTCTCTATGTGCTTTGGCCTTTCATCCACATGCAAACTGCGTTTCAGGTCACAAGAATTTTAAGTTCAGATACTTTGAGTGTGAATTTGGTGGCTGCATCAAGTTTTCCTGATTTGCGGACGTGCAAAAGTATTTATTTAATTTTACAGAGATTTTTAAGGCATCAGATTTATTAAAAAACAAAAAAGCTGAATGCCCAGGTCACTGAAATCTGATCTTGATATGACCTCAAATAAATATCATGATTACTTGAACATTTCACCTTGATCATGATTAATGAACAATTATTTTGTGCTTGTTTTTTGAACTCATAATTCATTGACGAGGTTTGTATTGCATGCTCAACTATTAAAGCTGGGATATTGTCTTCTTATGTAAAAGTTCTCCATGTTGCTTCCATGATGCAGACTAGAAAGGGTGGAGTCCTGTAACTACTTTGTGGGTTGAATACTTACACAAGCAACATTCCCTGTTTTTGAGTTTACTTTGAAATACTTGCTTTACTTGCTAGCATTGACTTAGACTTCAAATTCATAGAATTTTACAGAGGGATTTCAGACAGGAAGAATAAGTGTATTTATTAAGCAGATCTGCTCAATTTCAGGGTGTTGAATACTTTTGGAAACCGCTACTTATTTACAGGTAGCCTTTAATTTGGGATATACAGATGGTCCTTAGTTATCATAAACGCTTAAACTTCTTGTACATCTCTGCATAAATGTAGTTATTTAATCATGTTGAATAAAATCATGCAGATACTGGTTAAAAACATATGTTATACAACATTTAGTATATGTTCACATAAAGCACTAGAAAGAAGAATAAAAGCTATCTTGCTGGATCGACTACAACAGTGACTAAGGGTACAGCTGATCTGGCCATGTTAATTAAAAAAAAAAAGACTAAACAACTATTTTCCCGGTCTTTTTATCCAAAATCAGTGCCCAAAATATTGTTTTTATTACAGGTCTTGTGATTCTTTTTCCCCCTGATCCCACAAATCCTCCAAAAGAGAAGAAAATAAATGTACAATTTTATTTTGAAGATTATTCAAGAAAATCACCACAATTTTTATTCCAAACCAATCACTGTCTTTTGTCTTTTTCACTTGCCTTGACAGCCAAGTACAATTGCTTCGGATACAGTTCATTTTTTGAAACACATTTATACAGCGTTACTAAAAGACAATCCCCACTGCGATGAGTTCTACATGAAGCTCATTAAATGTTAATGAATATCGCTCATGTTTTACAGTGAGGGTTGTAGGATTAAGTAATGCAATTTGTCAGGATATTTGTTCACATTGAATTAATATTAAATATCTGCAAACCCACTTGTGTCCGAACATTTTCTTTAATCTTGCTGAAATATAATTTTCCAAATTTAGTGTGCATATTGATGCACGGTAGCCAATTGTGTTAGTATCCCAGTACCTAGACAAGGTTTGTTGGACTTACGAACAGAGATCCTAGAGCTCGTTCGTATGTAGGGGACTTACAGTAGTTGTTAGCACTGTTGCCTCGAAACTAAAGGGTTGATAGTCTAAATCTTAACTCACCTCATCTGTGTGCATGGAGTTTGCATGTTTTTCCCATATGAGGTGGATTTCCTCCGGGTACTCAGGTTTTCACAGTCAGTCCCAAACCATGCAGATTAGGCATTTCCAAATTGCCTGTAATGTGGGTGTGCTTGTGCCCTGCAATGCACCGGCATGCCAACCAGGGTCTACCCCACCCAGTGACCCGAGTCCTCTGTGAAAGGTTCCAGGCTTCCCGCAACCCTTTACAGGATAAGTGCTTTTGAGAATGAGAGAGTCAGTGAAAGAATGAGCGAGAAATGATGCATATTCTCTCCTTTACACATTTTACAGAAATGCTTTTCCACAATATCCTAATATTGCAGTTACCATTAATCTCATATTACCTAATAGCTTAATGCTAAATGGGACTCAGTAGAACTCATTTAACTTTAGCTACATTTGCATTTTAGGCTTAGCATTAATTTACTCCTGCTTGGACTTGCACCAGCTCTAGCTGTAGTCATGATATGCATTTTCTTCCCAGAGCTCATAGAGCTCATTCTAAATGGAAAAGCAGGCTAGAATCTGTTTATTGTGGTGTCATTAGTGTAATTAATAATATGGAAAAATTCCGCTGTACCTTCCTTCTCCAGTTCCAATCTCACAGAGTTTAAATAATCCTTTCTATTTTAGGGAACGAGAGCACGCTCCAAATTAAAGTGCAAGAAATAAATTAGTGTCAGATGCAATGAAGTATAGAAGACTCGGCTTAAATGAACTTACTGTATATATGCATGCAGTAAGTTAACCAGGAGTTCATAAAGTCAGTTACCATCTGGCTGCAAGTTTCAGTCTGCCCCATTTAGGATAAGCAGATTAGTCTATTACTGTAGATTTGTTGCACAGCGGTATAGAAACATAAGCCCTTCTGTGTTCTTTTTTTTTCAGAGACCTAAATTTTAAGATGGGATATTGTTATATTATAATAATGAGCGGTGCGACAGTGCAAGCAAAGTTCTCTTTGCTCTATCGTCTACGTATTGTATAAGTCTTTCATACAAAACTAAACATCACAATGCCCTGACACTGTAGACTCCTTCCATAAATGTTATACATCCTTACAGAAAGATTTACTATATCAATGCATATTCGTTTTGTACATACATGCCCTTATGAATGAGTGATTACCATGGAAATAATAATGCATTTAAATGAATGCCATAATATAAGCATGTGAATTGAAATAAAGGCAGTGAGGTGGTGTATTGGTTAGCTCTGTGTCCTCACACCTCCAGCATTAAGGGTTCAAGTCTGTGTGCCTGGGGTTTGCATGTTCACCCGTGCTAGGTGGGTGAACAAAACATTCATATTCAGACTAATCTGTGTTTCCATATTGCCTGTAGTGTGTGTGTGTGTGTGTGTGTGTGTGTGTGTATGTGTGTATGTGTGTGTGTGTGTGCGCTTGTGTGCCCTGTAATGAACCGGCATCCTAGGATAGGCTCCAGGCCCTCAGTGACTGTGTACATGGTACTGTAAGTACTATAGAGACGGAGTGAAAGTGAGAATTAAATTACTGGCAACGCAACTTTCAGAGCCGTGCGATTATTTAATATATATATATATATGTTCAGGAAGATTCAGGAATTCAACAACACGATAAAAAAAAGACTTATTATCTAAGTAAGCATGTCTAAACTTAATCACATCAAACAAATACTTGTTTTTGTAGTGCTTCAAATACTTCAGCCTGAAGTTAAAATATTAAAGTGACTTCGAAATTCTTGTCTCAAATATTACAGATGCACTTTCTGATGCTGCAGGCTTTCATCTCACACTTCATTCACACTCACACTCTTTCTTCTGACTGATGACTTTTCTCTGCACCTTTAGGCTTTGGGGAGCAAAATCCTTCTTGCTATTGTATAAGAGAAAAGATGATCATACTGCTACAAAATATGATTTGTGAAATTTGCACTAAACTCATATATAAAAAAAGAAAGTAAAGCAGTCTCTATCTAAATGGTTTACTTCAGAACAGTGAGGTTGTTTTTGGTACAGGTTTATCTTTACAGGTTTAGCTTTTGTAAACCGTTAAAGGCCTAAGACACTCTGTAAGAGCCATATCGTATTGTTATGAATTTGTTGTTGTGTTTATTTTGTTTTACTTTATTTGTTCATCAGTTAAGCACTAAGCATTTAGTTTATCATTTAAGCATTCGCTGTTATGTTTGTTAGTTAATTAAGCATCCATGTTTGACAATCGTAGGTTGGTCTGTGATGTCACTCCACTATTACACGTATTTGTATGACCATTGCATGGAAAAAAGGTCAGTTTTGAGATGCGGAATTGTGGAGACACAAGCTTTTGACCGTAAGCTAACGTAATCTAACGTAAGCTAACCGTGAGCAATTTGATACATCAACCTGTTGTTGTAATGTAATTGAAGATTGTGACCTACTGATACAGCGACTGGATTGTTGTAACCACAGTGGATTTACTCAAGGCAACTGTACGAAGTGTTGAATCTTTGATGCTGGAAAAATAAAACGAAAGACAAAGAACTCAACGGACTTCCGTGTTGTGAGTAGATAATCAAACTAAAGATACGCATCAAAACCGCATGAACACACTCTGACGTGCAAGGGTAGTAAGCTATATGCAGTGACAAATTAAAGGAAAAATCTGCAGTACGTACTTATTCTGTATTGTGCCGCCACAGATTGCCAGAATACCATTCTTCCAGATTCTCCCTCTACTGGTTTTTGTCTAAAATTCCAGTTCCATAAGAATTCAATTCCGTTGCGATCTGACAAGCACAAAGCCCGTAGCACACGATTTTACAAAATGTTCCTCCCAGTAGGAATCGTTTTGTTGTCAAAAAGCTATGGTGGTGTGAAATGTGCCAACACTACAGATGTTGGGACAAGGTTGGTTTCAAAACAAACCTGAGTGGGACTGCAACTTTGATCTCTGAGGAGGGAGCGCTGCATGCTTACCACTGGACCACCAGGGAACATACAGTACTATTGATGCCAGTAAATTCATGTACATAACAGTGAGCATTCAAATAATTAACACACAGAAATTTACACCTGTTCTGTGACACTGGACATGAAAAAAGCAGTCTGGATGCAATGGAAACACCATATTACAGTAATTTGGGAGCTAAAATGCAGATCACAGTAATATTTCCAAAAGTAAGTTAAACAGAGAGACAATATGACAAATAAGAGATTTCTGACATGAGATCATTCTAAATCCTGCCAAAACACCGACCATGTGGCCGGACTTTGTGCAAATGGATGTTAATACATTGGACCCTTGCCATACAATCTTAATCCATTCCGGAGGCGAATTTGTAACTCGGAACTTTGTATAGCGAAGTGCATTTGAATACACTTTCCAAACAATCAAAACATATAGAAAAGGCATATTAATAAGGTAAAATACAAAATCAGACATTAAACCTTACTTAACCTTTAATTATGATTGTGATTTTTTTTCTTGCCATATGGAAACAGTACCATTAAGACTATGACATGTTTAAGACAATCACAGTAACAGACGCAGTACAACTAAACAGAACACCCTAACATACTGTATTATTACCAGTGTTGGGGGACGTTACTTTTTCAAGTACAAAATTACTGTCTTTAAAAAGTAATCAGTAACATTACAGCGTTCTTTCTGATAACAGTAACTAGTTAGAGTACTTTTTCATTGCAGAAAATTCAAACTTGAGAGGCCTTAGGGCACGGTACACTTTGGCCAGGGTGCCAATCCACCACAGGCCATGCACATACACTCACTACGGGCAATTTGGGAACGCCAATTAGACTAATCTGCAGGTCTTTGGACTGTGGGAGGAAACAGGAGTACCCAGAGGAAACCCACCAAGTACGAGGAGAACATGCAAACTCCATGCACACAGAGACGGGAATCGAGTCTGGCCGGGAATTGAACCCGGATCCTGGTGGTGCAAGGCCACAGCGCTAACCACCACACCACTGTGCTGCATCATTTTTGATTAATTGCCATAAAATGTCAAAATAAATGTCAAAATATTGTTGTTTTAGATGTTGTACCATATTTGTATTTGTGTTTGGGTCATTCAGTATTGGGGCAGTGGTGGCTCAAACAGTTATAAAAATGATTTGTCTTGGAATGATGGTGATCAGTCAGAAGAACATTGTATTGACTGTGACTGTATTTTTTTTGTTTAATTGTATACTATTGGTAGCTGTATTTGTATTAATCTTTTGCTCTATCTGATGTCCCATGGCAGTCAGAAATTGTGCAACTGTGAATAATTCTGTTTAGAAAATGATCTGATCTCTGAAAGGCATAAAGTTGAAACAAATGTCAAAAGATGACATTTCTTTAATATTTCAAGCAAAAATGTTTTTACAGTTTCAAAATAAAAAAGGAAAAGGGCAAATTTTGGGCACACTGCATGGTCAGTAGTTAACATGGTCAAAACATGGTCTGTAACACCCCCTTGGCAAGTATCACAGCTTGAAAATGATTTTGTAACCAGCATAGAGTCTTTCAATTCATGCTTGGGGGATTTTTGCACATTCGTTCAGGCAAAATGCTTCCAGTTTTGTGAAATTCTTTGGCTGTAATGCAGGCACTGCTCTATTGAGGTCTATCCACAGATTTTCAATGATGTTCAGGGCTGTGGGAGACATGCCACAGCCTTCAGCTTGTGCTTCATGAGGTAGTCTGAGGTGGACTTTGTGATGTGTTTAGGATCATTAACCTATTGTAGAATCCGTTCTCTTTTACTCTTCAGCTCTTTCTTAAAGACTGTGTGCCTCGAGAATTTGTTGGTATATAGAATCCATTTATCCATCTACTAGTGAAATGTCACTGGTTACAGCACAAGCCCAAAGCATGATCAATCCACCCTCATGTTTAACAGTTGGAGAGATGTTCTTTTGATGAAATTCTTTACTTTTTTTTCTCTCCAAACATATGTTTGCTCACTGTGGCGAAAAGTTTTATTATAACTTTATAATAGTCGTTACAAACTTGTCTCCAAAATGCATCAGGATTGTTTACTGTAGATGTTCATTTGAAAAATTGTGGTACTGGATTTTGTGATGAGGGTGCAGGAAAGGTTTTCTTCTAATGATTCTTTGATGAAGGTCATATTTGTACTTGGTCATATTTTTTGTATTACTGTAGTGCAGGAAATGGATAAATGAAAATGCTTTGCTGTCTTCTTACAGCTTTTTCCTGCTTTGTGGTCTCTATTATTTACATGATCCTGAGTGCTAGGCAGCTACTTAGAGGACCTTATGGTTGCTTATTGTTGAGACAAAAACATCCTAATGAGCTAATTAAGGTCAGAGATCTTCATAAATGTTATTCATAGAGCTCAAATCTCTTGGGGTGTGCAAACTTTTACATGAGGCATCTTTTCTTTTTTCACTCTTGAAATGTCACGCATTTTGGAAATCATTTCATATATTCAATACTGTTTGATATGATGTGGTCTGATTTGATCTGATGTGGTCGTAGGTAGGAGGGCGCAGCGGAGACCCCACAGCATGACCTCAAGTTCAATATTGCTTTTATAACTGTTTAAATAATCAACAAATCATAATCTGCAGATAATAAATGCTTTTTGCGGAACTGTTTCCACAAATAGCATTTATTATCCACCAGATTATGATTTGTTTGCTTATTTAAACAGTTATTTTGCTTAGTCAACAAATACCCTTCACCGACTGGCAGAACTAATTAATCCCAACTAAGTTAATTAGTTGACAAAATGTTGTTTAACGTGATATAACGGTATCAGATGTGAATGTGGGTTTTGGCAGGCAGCTGCTCTCTCCTCTTTCCAGTACTGCAGATTGTACCAGCCTACTTTCACCCATGCTGTTGACCTACAGTTACTATAATTAATGATTGTTAGAACCCCTTCATATTCTCACTCCCCCTTATTTATCAGAGTTCATTTAATTCTATACTCTCACTCTTTGGTATTCTTCATCAAGGCTCCTTGTTAACCCCCTGCCTGCTTGACCACCATGGGCTCTGGAACCTTTATCTGTACTGCTCCTTGTCTCTGGAATTCTCTGCCTGATAACATCTGTAACATACTGTAGATTCTCTAACCACATTCAAATTTCAACTTTAGACTCATTTATTCAGAAGCACTTATACTACATGATGTAAGTATAGTAGATGTCAGTATCTCCATTTGAATTCCCATTTGTTTTTAAAAGTTTTAACTTGACACTGTTTCTATTTTTAGTATTTTTAGTATTCTATTTCTTTTCTATTTTATTTTATTTTATTTTTATTCTGTTGTTTCTTAAATTTTTTACTTTGTACTGTCCACTTGCTGCCGTGGCAAAACAAATTTCCCACTTGTGGGATAAAGGTTTATCTTATCTTATCTTACTTGTTTTATTCAATATTGTTTTAATATCATATCTGAATTGAATTGGAAGGCGACCTTGTGTGACCAGAAAGGCGGCAATATAAATAAAATGCATTATGATTATTATTATGATTATTTATTATTACCTCTAGTGCAGAGTGATACATACAGTATAGTTAACTTCCCAGTGCTATTATGCTCTAATCACCACTTAGTATCATGATACTAGATCTGAACTAACTGTTGTATAATGTCCATTATGACTGCATCTGTCAGGCGTAGGAACGATAACATTTTTATTAAAAAATGTGCTTTTTTAAAAAAAAGAGCATAATGTCAAACAGGTCCAAGCTAAAACATCCAGGTTCAGGCAATCAGCAAACAGAGTGGGGTAACAAAAGTAGAAGCTCTTGCCATGTCAAGAGAATGGTTTATTGAACGATACTATGAGGTCTATGTGAGTTTGGAGTCTGTATATAAGGAGACTGGATTCGTGTGTGCTCAATCAAGTCGGAGGCACTGGAGTGTGATAAGTGAGATCTGTAGTTCTGGGCAGCCATGTTCATAGGCCACAGTGCAGTATAGAAAATCTGTCGCTCAATCTGAACTTTTGTGTTGCCTGTGTTTTCTTTATCTACTGACATGTGTCTAAAAAAATACTTCCCATCAACAATTGCTATGTTCTGTTATGTCTAGTTATATGTTATGTATGTCTGGTTTTATTGTTTTTTCTTTTCTGTTTAAATATGAGCGCTTTGCATACTTTTATTGTGTCTAGTCTTCTTGTATGTTTACTGTGTCCTTTGAACCTGCACATCACTGTGTATGATCTAACTACATGTTCCTTTGTGTCTTCTTTGGCTGTTTTTTGTTTTTCCTACTCAATACATTGTGTTCTATCACTTTTTACTCGTGTCCTACACTGGCTTTTCATTCCATCTTATCTATGCTGTCTGACTATGTTTTATTTTATTTTTTTATTTTTTACTGTTTTTCTTTGTCCTCTCAAGTTGTGTTTCAGTGTTTCTGATGTACCTTGTCCTCTCTGGCTGTGTTTCATTACCCTTGTCTGTTCTTTTATGGTTTATTGACACCAGCCCCCATCCTGAGTCATGAACACATCTGCCAAGAGGGAAATCAATGCAGCCTGAATCACACAGAGACAGAACACACAACCTGCAGAGAGAGAATGAAGGCTAAAACGTGACTCGCAAACACGGAGATGCACATACGTACCCACACACTCTGAATGTACTTCAAGCTTAGATGAACAGCTTTAACGCTTCATGAGGATGATAGTCAACATCACAACTCCTCTTTCCCTTTAGTTTTGCTAGTAGGCCATCTGAAGAGTTATAGAACCTGAGATATTATATAGTAGGTATAAAATTATTGAATATAGTCCAACATTTTCTACCCATCTTTCATTCATCAATATTGAGTGATTGCTTTAAATACTGTATATATTGCAATACACATACGTTAGATGAATAGACCTTTTACTTGGTACTTTGCTGATGCACATCATTAGCAATTACATGCTGTAGTGTTCTTAAATTTGGTATGCGTTAGACAGACCTGGATTAGTTAAGTGCTACTGTATGGAGATGGCTGTCTTTCTGGAGTTAGCATGTCACCTTGCCAAAACTGGTCCAATGCTGGGTCAATGTTGGGCTAATATAGTTAAGGTGGCTTTCTGCCAACATTGGTCAATGTTAATGTTGGCCACATACTCACTCACTCATTCTCACTCATCTTCTATACCGCTTTATCCTGTATTCAGGGTCGCGGAGGGACTGGAGACTATCCCAGGAGGCTTAGGGCACGAGGCAGAGTACACCCTGCCAATCCATCGCAGGGCACACACACATACACACACACTCATTCACACACGGGCAATTTGGGAACGCCAATTAGCCTAACCTGCATGTCTTTGGACTGTGGAAAGGAAACCAGAGTACCCAGAGGAAACCCACCAAGCACGGGGAGAACATGCAAACTCCATGCACACAGAGACGGGAATCGAGCTTGGCCGGGAATCGAACCCGGACCCTGGAGGTGCAAGGCGACAACAGTAATAGAGCACACATTATTTTTGATATCTGGATGTTCCTCAGAAGGTTTTCACTATATCAGATCTGTCCCTCAACACAAGGGTTGCCAACTCCTTGAAACAGAACATAATTATTCAAAATAATATGAAATATTATTTGCTACTCAGTTGTGACTAAGTTAGTCACATGACCTTGCTCAATTTCCACATGTCTGGGCCATTAACGGAGTTCCTGGGGGACGAGCATTTCAGACATGAAGCAGGCAGTTCAGGTGTACATACTGAGAAACTAAGCACTAGGATAAGTGTAGCGAGGGATTATATAGAGAAATAAGGGGAGTTTTTATGCTGCACAATCAAAAGTCCCAGTTTGACACGAACACCTTCATAATTACAGCAAGAGGACATGGTTAAGTATAGGCCTGCACCATGATGGACTGGCAAGAGAATGAAATGAAGGTCTAAGGACCAATGGTGCACACAGAGCTTTCACTTCAAAACCTTAATTTATATTTTTTTAGATTTTTCTCCTTCTGTCCTGGCGGTGAGCTGTGTATCTGTGCCTGTGTTTGTAGAACATGCTAAATATCTAAAAAGAAATGGAAAAAAGGAAGCAAGATGGGGGTTATTTTATGAAATGAAACTCAATAATGGGTAATTTCCATCAGTCTTTGGTCCCACATACAAAGCTAATCTTGTGGCTGTCTCAGTTACTATGCCAACAGATGTTTTATGTGCCAACCTGATCTGTATCCGGCTAATGTTAAAGCTTGGGATAAAACAGTCATAAATTATATTGCTCTGGCACTGGTTAACTCATTTATGCCAACCTATCGCATATGTTTTTACATTATAGCCACACTAGTTTTTGGCACTAATGCAAACACGCGAGTTTGAGTTTGCCTATTGGGAGCAAAGTCCCACAGAAAAGCCAATGTAGCACAAATTGCTGAAAGAAAGTTGATGCCGGCTGAACATTTAGTGCATCAAACATTGCAGTGTATAGGGTTTAGCAAGCAAAGAGTTCAATGCTGTTGGCACAGACTACAAACTCCCCAGATCCCAGTCAGATTGAGCATCAATGGGAGGTGCTGGGCAAACAAGTCTGATCCATGGAGGCTCCACCTTGCAACTTAAAGCACTTAAAGGATCTGCTGCTAATGTCCCTGTGCCAGATACAACAGCTCACTTTTAGAGGTCTTGTGGAGCTATGCCTCGAGGTGTCAGAGCTGTTTTGGTGGCACAAAGAGAACCTTCGCAATATTGGGCTTAATGTTTTAAGCATTTAACGTTACGGCTGATCGGTGCAAATGTGCTGATATATAAAACTGAAGGGGTATAAGTACTTTCTAACCGCAGTACATTGCATACAGACATACATAATTATATACTGGGTTAACAAAATACACAGGTTTTAACTGGAGAAATTTTCGTTAATGCTTTATTCATCTGTTTCCTCAACAACAGTATAATAAAGTGGTTTTAAAGTCTCCCCCTCTTATACACCACTAAAGTGCTAACTCTATTAATACACTATGCTCCACTGAGAGCACTGCTCGCTTTTTTTCCTCAATGCTAAACAAACTGCTATTGAGTCGCACCTGGAGGATTGGTGCTAGTCAGCAACTTTATCAACAACAGAGAGGGGAAAGAGAGTGAGAAATTCAATTGTGTTATGATGATGGATGCACCTGTCGACAAACAGCAAATACCATCATCATCTGGGGCATGAAGTGTGCGAAAGAGAGAGAACAAAATATAAAGTCTTTAGAAACCAAATCAGGTTTATGAACTAACACAAAATGCTGGAGGAGCTATTATTATTATTATTATTATTATGAAACATTACAGTCCACTAGCTAGCTCTATATACTACAGTAATTTCATCTTCTTTCTGATTGTATTCTATTTTAATGTCCAAGGCTACAGTATGTGTATTAGTCTGGATCAAAGCAGCATTTCAGGAATTTATCTCTAAATTGGTTTCATTCATTCGGCCCCCCCCCCCTCCCCCCGTTAAATATTCCATATAAGTGAATGTGGCTTAGAGATTTGGTCTCTGGACTACTGATCAGAAGGTTGTGAGTTTAAATCCCAAGCTGCCTCGGTTGGGTCCTTGATCACAGCCCTTGTGCCTCATCAGCTGAAGTCAATCAATAAAATTTAGCATTTGTCAAATTAATGTAAACATGACAGTAATATCCAATCTTTTACACATAGGGCCAGTGTAGATGTAGACTTTCTTTCCAGCCAAATAGGTTACGAGTTTAGGGCTCTAATTGAAGTGCCCTTGATACAGCTCCAACTGAAAAATCCCCATGGAACAACTATGAGGTCAGCATTCTATTTCTAAAAATCATAAAGCGGCATATGGGTGCTACATTTCACCTGGTTCCCATTTTCTAATTCTTTCTTTTAGTCCTTGAGCAAAGGGGTTAAATAACAGAAAAGAGGAATGGAAAGGGAACATGTAGAAGAAGGAAGAACTGTAGAAAAAATGGGGATACCACAAAATTGATGAAGTTATTTTATTGCAGGCCTTTGTATAGTAGGCTGAGGGTCTGACTCTGTGTATGTGTGTATGTGTGTGTGTGTGTATACGTAAATGTAGTTTGGCCCTAAAACAGTACTTAATGCAGATGCCTTAATGCTGTAATGTAGCTGCCAACATGAAGCCATCATTCATCATAAGACTCTCTCGAATCTTAGCCTCTGCCAGACTGGAGGGAAATTCATTGAATCCTGAAGTAGAAACATTAAATGAATGAGTTCGCACAAAGGCACACACTCCCACTTGGCCTTTTTTATTGATATATTTACATATTTATTGATTTTGGTAAAAGAAATAAAGATCTCTCATATACCAGATACCAGACAGACAGGTTGGGGAGGAGGGGTATTTCTTGTACTGGTAAAAAAAAAAAAGAAAAAAAAAAAGCAATGAATAATACTTTTTTGCAATAGTAAAAATTAGTTCCGCAGATTTTTAAACTGTAGCACATGCCCACTTTTAACTATGACTAATACTAAGCAACAGCTTCTTGATAATACACTACTTGGCCCCAAAAGTCACCACACTCTAATAATGTGCAGATGTCTTTCGCACTTTTTGTTTTAATTGGGAAAACTTTGTTATACATGTTATTTTATGACTTCATTATTAAGTCAGTACAAAAAAAAAAAAAAACTGATTTACAAAAAATCTAAATTGAACAGATTTAGTTTGATTTATTTTAGCACTGAATATAGCATGCCATGTAGTGGGCAGTTCAAATGTAAAAATGATTCCTCATGCTTCCAGAACCACTCCTTCACAATGTGAGTCCTGGAATATACACCAGGATGCCATCAGGGAAGAAATATTCCATAGATGTGATAACCTGGTTATTCAGTACATTCACGTCATCAGTTGACTACATTATATTGCTGAGCCTAGACCCGATCAACTGAAGCAACCCCAGATCATAATACTGCTTCCAGAGCGGGCATCGCTTTATGCACGACCCTTCTTTCCTTGACTTTTCAAATGGCCACATTGCTGTTTTCTTTGCTTGATGCAGGCTAATAATTACTGTAACTTTGATTCTTTTGCATAAGGACTTTATTACATACACACATGATGGGCACACTATTAGAGGAAATTAATTAATGTTGGCATTATGTAATGTGTTTCCACCAACAATGTTGTTCCTAAAGTGGCACACAAGTCTTTCCTACTTTCATACTACAGCAATATGCCTCAATATGTCTTAACAGTTTTTATTCACTAAAGAACAGTATGCTATACGTTCAGTTCACTTAATGACGTGGAACATCTACAAAACAAATGTCTTAAAAAGACACTAAAAATAGAGAACCTGCAAAAGGTTTTATTGTGTTTATTTTACATTTACATTTAGCAGACGCTCTTATCCAGAGCGACTTACATTTTTTTAAATTTTTTATCTCATTACACATCTGAGCAGTTGAGGGTTAAGGGCCTTGCTCAAGGGCCCAACAGTGGCAACTTGGTGGTTGGGGGGTTTGAACCTGGGATCTTCCGAACCGTAGTCCAATGCCTTAACCACTGAGCTACCCCTGGCCCCCCATATGTTTATATGCCAAATAAACACCTAAATTAACATCTCTTCACAGTAAACTTTACCAGATGAACAATAACAGGCATTCTGTAATCCATCTATTTTAAGTGTATGTTTTGTTACAATTGAAATGAAAATGTATTAAGACGAGTTCACTTAGATAATTCTGTGATTTTTTTTTTCTTTTTACAACCCAACTACAGTACTATCTGAGCTGTTCTGTTGTCAAGATTTACTGACCAGGGAATCAGAATTAAGAAGTCAACCATGCCGTGTTAGGACTTTTGTCACACACATGGTGGAAACAGCGTTAAACTCCAATTCCCAGGCTCTCGAGTGGCGTAACAGAAACGCGTTCACCCTAACATCTGGAGATGATGAGTTTGAGTCTACATGATGATAGATCAATCCGTAGCCAGGAGTCTAGAGAGCAGATTGGCCACGGTTTGCCGTAGGGGAGGGCTGGCATAGCTGCACTCTCACGTCAATGGCGGCACCACTTTGAAGTAAGGACATGAAGTAAGTTAGCCTGCAACTTTCCTGTTTGGTAGCTGTCATTGATGTGGGAGTGCCTTAAGACACAGGTGGGGGAACAGGGCATGACTAATTAAGGGAGAAAATATTTATTTATAAATAAATAACCCTCACAAACCTACCTACAAACATGGTCACCAAGAACTAACTACTAGTACACGTGCTCTCATATTAGCTCTAAATAAATTAATAACTAAAAGCAAATAAAAGTGTCTAAAGAGCATGAAATCCGATGTAACTTGTGTCTTTGATTGTTTAAATCTTTTGCCCCGCACTCCAGTCCAGTAGGTGGCTGTACTGCAACAAGCTCCTACAAATTCAAATAAAAAAATGCAGTACTTTTGCAGTACTTCTCAGTATTTCCTGACTGAGAAAATGCACGTGAATGCAAGTCAGAAAGCTCAAATCACACAAATCCAACTACTTTTTGTAGTAACTCGTGTCCATGCTGTTTTCGAACCCGACTTGCTCTGATGGTAGCAGGTAGCATTACTAGCTAGCGAAGCTACTGTAAACACGCTTAAATGAAAATTCCTAAAGCTAAATGTTCTAAAATGTGGCTGTAGTTCACAACAAAGGATTCCGACACCACAAATTGCAATAAATGTCTTTCAATAATTGTGTGTAAAGGGTGAAACACTCCAAACCTAATGAAACATTTGAGGACACACAGGATAAAGTTAAAACCAGAGGGATGCACCGTGTTTAACAGCTTGCGGGCATCAGCTGGCAGTGTGGGCGTCTCCGGCGCCATTAAGACCAACACTAGCAAAGTCAGGAGAGGTATCGTATTTTGCCAGATAAGGCAAATCGGGTGATATTTCTGCAAAAGAAAAGCTGACATTTGAAGCTGATTTGTAGCATACCATGAGATTCTAACTACTTTGCAGTTATTGGTGTTAAATTATTGTTGTTGGATTAGGTAGAATTAGTTATTTGTATTTACTTACAGTATATCAATTTATACTTTAAACTTTTGATATATTCTTTCTTTCTCAACAAAAAATATCGATTTGGCCGCAGAATTGTAAAAACCCAAACAATACCCAACCATGGTTGAGTTCCCCTTGTGCTTTGTTGGTTTCCTCTGGATCCTCTGGTTTCCTACCATACTTCAAAGAAACACTGTACAGAGTAGGCTAATTGGTGTTCCCAAACTGCCCACAGAGTGTGGGTGAGGATGTGTGTGCTTGTGTGCCCTGTGATGGATTGGTGTACCTGCTCAGTGCCCCGGGTCCCCTGGGATAGGCCTACAGGCCTCCAACAACCTCTGATAGATAAATGTTATAAAGAATGATGAAGTGAGTGCGTTTTTGACCTTCGTCATTACAACATAATAACACACACAAAGGGCTATTTGTGTAGTGGTCTGCTATTTACAGTTGGTATGTTAATAAGGCTTTTTTATTTAAAAGGTCATAATGATTACCAATATACATTACTGTTAGTTTCACAAAAGAGGTCAAAGTAATACCAGTTATTTAGGCCATCTCAAACCTTTTTTAACCTAACAATACTGTAGCTGATACAGTATATACATCAAATGCTTAATACACTTTAGGTTGAAATAGCAAGAGGGATATCTGAACATGAACAACGTCATGAATATAAGACCTTGAACTTGATCGGTTTTATTATGCACACATTTAGATCTAATGTGCACATGTACACCAAAGCCACACAGAAATCCCACCGTACAGCACTGCTATTGCAGAGAGCACTGTGGTCTTTCTGGTTCAGTGTCTATGTCTTTGAAGTGAGGGATTACGGAAGTTGTACTACAGATGGAGTTGAATAAAGTGGACTTTATACTCTGAGTGAGGATCAGTGTAAGAACTTAGAGATCAGAAATCTTCAACTCAATCCTCCCATCGTCTACAAATCCCTCATTCTGCAAGTCTTTTCCCTTAAATCTCTCTTTAGGCGTTGCTTGTAAAAAAGAGGGAACTAAGAGGACCCAACAAGGATAGACAGATCTGATAGACAGCAGATATATACTGAATTCACAGTGAATTCACAACGATTTGAGCAGATTAATGAGCTGCCAGGAGGACCGTCAACCCAGCAGAGAGCAATCATTTACACTGAATTATGCACTCGAACATATTACCTCTTCCAACCCCAAAAACGTACATTAAAAACATTTTGAAAACACATTTCTGAGTATCTAGTTCATGACATACTTTGCAATGTATTTTAAAAGTGCGTACCAATTTGGTTGAAGAAGAAAAACAAGGAAGTGGTATCTTATTTCTTAGCAAACAAATTATGTTTATGAAACAGCACTCAATTTGGCTCTTCTGCTGCAGGGCTCCAGATAGCGACTGAAATTTGCAACTATTTTTTTCCAGACTGTCGCCAGTGGCAACCGCCCCCCCACAAAACATGGAAAAGACAGTTAGTAAGTGTATAAGAAACTCTTTCCTCCCCTCTGTCTGCCCGGCATGAGTACAGGAGTGTGCATGTAAGTACAGCGGGGCTGTTTTCGACCCCTCACGTTAGAAAACGCATCCCTTTTATTATAGTATGAATAATGTTTCTATCATTTCAGGACAGCACTACCACTGTTGCTGCATTTTCATACTTTCTTCCCACTATACATTTTGACAAATGTTTTATGATATAACCGCAACTAATTTAACTAAAAACTAAAAGGCAGCACAGTGGAACCTTGGATTACAAGCATAATTTGATCGGGAAGCGGGCTCGTATTACAAAACACTCGTAAATCAAAAACAATTTTCCATAAGAAATAATGGGAACTCAAATTATTCGTTCCACAGCCCCAAAAAATAAATACATCAAAATAATTAACACAAAATATAAAGTAAAAATAAAACAAATTAACTTGCACTTTACCTTTGCAAAAAGTAAAAATAAATCCTAAAAGATAAGTGTTTCTGTTTATGCGCGCACATGCACACACACATTAACGGAAAGACTGTTTTGTCGGAAAAAGTAGCATGGAATGCAAGTCATCACTAATGACACTCACGTGAGTGCATAATAACGGAATCACTGCTGTAAAGTAAAACAAACAAACAAATTAACCTGCACTTTACCTTTGAATAGAATCGCGACAAAGCAGTGTGTCTGTGTAGAGCAGAGAGTGTGTGAGTGTGTGTGAAGCCGAGAGGGGGGTGTAAAGGCGAGAGTGTGTGTGTGAAGGGGCACGGTGTCAAATTACGCGTGCACACACATAACGACAGGCTGAAACAGAGAGGGAGAAAATGGATCTTTAAACTCTCTAATGAGACTTTCTTTTGCTTTACATGCAGGAACACACTTGTGTTATAAAAAACAGTACACGCACGCTGTACACACGCACTTACAAACACAAAATAAAATATGTTTTACGCGCACACACGTGGTCACAGTGTTATAGTAAACAGTCCACGCGTGCATGTATGTTGATTATACCAGTAAGAGACGCGCACTAAGACAGGGGAGACAATTACCCACAATTTCGCAGCGCAAGAGAGAGAAAAAACATTGGCTCAGCTGTGATCACGTGACGCTCGGCATCAAAACAAGAAGTGCATGCGTGATACTCGGTACTCGTAAACCAAGACTTGCTCATTTTTCAGGTCAAAATTTATTAAAAATCTTTGCTCTTCTTGCGGAACGCTCGCAAACCGGGTTACTCGCAATCCGAGGTTCCTCTGTACTAACAATTTAAATAGAGAATAATTATTATACTAGAGGCAGCATAGTGACGTAGTAGTTAGCACTGTTAGCACCAAGGGATCAAGTCCCACCTTAGTGTCTGCATGCATGAAGTTTGCATGGTCTCTCTGTGGTTCAAGGGCTTCCTCTAAGTACTTCGGTTTCCTCCCACAGTCCAAACACATGCAGAGTAGGCTAACTGGCATTTCCCAATGATCCATAGTATGTGAGTGTGTGCTAGTTCTTTAAAAGGTATTGGCATACCATCCAAGTTGTAACCCCACCATGTGCCCCAATTTCCTCTGGCTCTGGGCCTTCCATGACCCTGCACAGGATACAGGTAAGCAGTATAGGCAATGAGTAAGAGTGGGTGAGAGTATTGTACTAGATGGCTAGCAGTGGCTAGCATCAGTAGTCTGTTTACACCAGTCTGAATCAGCGGACCAGAATGTAAGTTTGGTCCATTTTCCTCAGGGAAATATTCAGGCAAACCAAAATGCATCAATACAGGGCACCTGAGAATATTCCCACTGCTCCTTGGTTAATGGATCTGGGGCAGGGAGCAAGAACATAAACACAGGAAGAAGATCCGTGTTCTCCACTGGTGAATATTCCTAAGAAAGAAGACAATTGGCAGTTGCTCAGAATTGTGGTAATTATCTGGGCAACATACCAAACAAAACTATGCCAACAGAATGCTTGATGGACTTCAAAAAACATCTTGAAAATACAAAACGGCTTCACACTTTGCAAAGAAGACGTGCAGCCTAGAGCTGCCTGAACGGAACAAGGGAGCGAATATTGAGCATGTACAACAACATGCTGAACATCAACTCGTTAACCCGAATACCTGGTGGGTAAGCAGACAAACTGTCTATGGGAGCTGCTCAGCTCAAACTTGCAGAGTGCTCCTTGTGTTCAGGCCAAATCGAAGTCAGAGCTCACCACAAACAAACCACACCAAAAGGGGAAACAAACATACGAAGCAAATTTAATTTCACAAGTAATTAATTTCACATCCCCAGCTATGTAGCAGATTTTTATACTGCATATACACTACACCACTTTATACCACTATGGTTTTGCTTCATAATATCTACTACTGTATGTGTGGTTTTTATTGCTTAGCCTGTTAAATAAACTTAAAATTTGGCTACTTTGGTATTAGATTTCTTTTCTTTTTTTCCCACATGACAAAAAGGAACTGGTGAACCACTTGGAAGTGATCACTTATATTTGAAGGAATTTGGTAGAAGCAAAAACTGTTCTGCGTACTTTTTCTGTGCATCAATTTGTTACCTCCGGGTTTGGTTTCCTCCAACAGTCCAAAAATATGTTTTGTAGGTTGATTGGCATTTAACAATTTCCTGTACTTTATGATTAGCTGTGTGCATGTGGTTTTGTGCCCTGCCTTGTACTCTAAGTTCCCTCAAATATACTCCAGGCCCCCTGTTACCCTACACAATAGGTATAAACAACTGATGGATGGCCCTTGTGTGAAAACAAAGAATGGCAGACCATTACAGACAGTCGTGTTACCTTTTCTAAAAATGTCTTCTACGCAAAACCAAAATGTTTGGGGTCATAAACCAACTGTTTGAAAGAATTCTAAAGTAAGGTGACGTGTCTCCAAACAGGCAGTGTACAAATACACACATTGAAAGACAAATACACATACAATTTGTATGTGGGTCATGATTACATCTGGATTAGTTTGGAGAGTTCAGTCTAGTGAAACACTATTTGGTTGTGTTTGAATTTGCCCTGTGGGCACGATCCCAAGTCCAAAACACTATCTCTTTTAAACACACACTACTTTTTTTTTTTTATAACACACTTAATGTTAGAATTATTCTAATGCATCTGGAAAGTATTCACAGCAATTTACTTTTTCCACATTTTGCTATGTTACAGCCTTATTTCAAAATGGATTAAAATCATTATTCTTCTCAAAATTCTATAAACAATACCCCATAATGACAACGTAAAAGAAGTTTGAAATCTTAGCAAATTTATTAAAAAAAAGAAATAAATGAAAAAAATTACATGTACAAGTATCCATACAGTAGCCTTTGGCATGACACTTAAAATTGAACTTAGGTACATCCTCTTTCCACTGATCATCCTTGAGATGTTTTTACAACTTGATTGGAGTCCACCTGTGGCAAACACCCAGTGCATGACGATCGAGCACCCGTGGAATGTGTCAGACAAAGAAGTCCCATCCTCGGAGGCCTTACGTTCTCAACTAACGCACCCAAAGGATCTGTTTTACTTGCTGACTTATCTTTACTTAGTTAAGTGATTCAGCTGAATATTTAATTAACTGGTCTGGCCCCAGAAGCAGGAACTGAAAAAAAAACTTGGGAGCAAAATAAATCAAATGTCATGTTGGATTTATTTATTTACTTCTGCTGTTGCCAAATGCTTGGAGAAAATAATGCCTTATTTCATATTCAGACATGACCCCAGTCACATAATCTGAAAATTGCTAACATAAAATTTATGAAAAAAATGCTGTGAACTAGCTGACCCTGCATTCACACTAACAAGTGACAATGACTGATTATGCTACGATAAGCTATGATCATAAGCTTCAACTATGATAACATACTGACAGAGCAACCAGAGTCATTCCAAATGGAATTTTCTCATTTACATTTGAACAAATTAAATAGGAAATTGGAAAGGTCACAAATTACAAATATATGGCTCTTCAGAGAGCCCTAGTGCTATAGTGAAGGATTTCCAGTATTTTCTTTGTATAACTGCAAAAGAAAATCCATTTTTAACAAAAGGGTTCTATCTATCATTCTTGGTGTATGCTCTGGCTCTACCACCAACTCTGACCAGGATAGTGACCCCAATATCACCAGAAGGCCCACTAGTCAGAAATTCAGTGGAATGTCTAAATTAGCCCATATTCTAACCCCATCCGTAACCCCTAACACATTTTCTAACCCTAGCCCATATTCCAACTCTAACACTAACCCCTTAACAATATTATAACCCTAACCCATATTATATC
The DNA here is from genome assembly GCA_030014215.1 of Clariallabes teugelsi. Taxonomy (NCBI): domain Eukaryota; kingdom Metazoa; phylum Chordata; class Actinopteri; order Siluriformes; family Clariidae; genus Clariallabes; species Clariallabes teugelsi. The sequence continues at coordinate 19,601,545 of JAQMYG010000011.1, forward strand.
CCTTATATAAATTTTATGACTAGTGGGTCTTCTGATAATAAGCAAGACTCCAACCAGAATAAAGTAGGTATATGGAAATGTAAAAAACAGTCAGCGCATGCCAACAAAAGTACGCAATTCGGTTCAGTGGAAAGTCTTAGAATGACAGAAATTAGTTTGTTGTGTTTCTATCTGATTATACACAAGAACAGGAAGTATTCAACATGCACAAAAGGGTAATAAGACTGCTCTTGCATCTCATGGAGCAAATGTCATGTTGGCTAGAAGACCACTGCCATTTCTCTTCTGTTAGTAATTGCAAGTGAAAAAAGAAAGAAGGCCTGAAATGCCTCCTGAAGGCTCGAGTTCCATTGAGTCCTTAAAAATCAATACAAAGTTAAGGCAAATTGATTCAACAAACTTTCTTGCATCACTCCTCCGGAACATAGAGGAGTGGTGATTCACTGCTGCATTACCAACATCTTACACCAAGAGCTGAAAAATGTTCCAATACACACAACTTTCTTGAATCGTTTAAAGTTCTGGATACAATAAAATGGCAGCTATGTGACAATAATAGTGAATAGTGAATTGGGACATCACATCCTCCTTAATACATCGAGTGTTACAAGAATGCGCTACAGTATACAGATTATAAAAACGGTCACCAAAAATACAGCAAAAAGAACTGACGAAAAAGCAGTTGTTTCTAATGTTTTGTTAATTATATATAAAAAAAAACAAAAAACATCTAAAGCCTACTGTATGTATAGCTGTTCATTGAAGGGCAGTTGATGTGTTATTTGCTGCTGTTAATGGGCATTTAACAGCACTAATAATAAAATTTGTATGTCCCGAATGTATTTTTGACTATGACATGTTTGCAGTTGACATCACCTCTTGGCCTTGATCCATTTCTGGCAGTCTGAAGAAGTCAGACACCATGCATCACCTTATTAAAACCATCCCTACAGTCAAACACGGTGGTGGCAGCATCATGCTGTGGAGATCTTTTTCTATGACTGGGACTGGGAGACTAGTCAGTATAGAGTGAAAAAATGTGTGCAGAAAAATAAGGAGCTATCCTGAGTGTGAACATTTTCAAAACCTCAGGCTGGTCCGATGGTTTATATTTCAATTGGACAATGACCTGAAGCATACAAAGAATACACAGGAGTGGCTTCGGAACAACTCTGTCAAAGTCCTGGAGTGGCCCAGCCAGAGTCTGGCCCTTAGCCCAGTAGAGAATCTGTAGCGAGACCTGAAAATGGCTGTGCACAGATGCTGCCCATACAACCTGGCCCGGACAAGCCAAAGGTACTTTAACCAAGTACGAAGTCATTTCACTCATTTACTCGCTCATTGTCTGTGCCGCTTTTTCCTGTTTACAGGCTCGCAAGGGGGCCTGAAGCCTATCCCAGGAGAGTTAGGGCATGAGACGGTGGACATCCTGGACGGGTACCAATCCATCACAGGGCACACACACTTATTCACACACTATGGGCAATTTGGAAATGCCAATTAGCCCAATCTGAATGTCTTTGGACTTTGGGAGGAAACTGAAATACCCAGATAAAACCCATCAAACACAGGGACAACATGCCGCCGGAGTGATTTCAGTGTTTATTTTTATAATTAATAATAATAATAATAATAATAATAAACACTACATTTACTTGTTTTAACTTTGTCATTGTGGAGTATTATGTATAGAATGATGAGGGGGAAAAAAGGATTTAAAAGGGTCTGAAAACTTTCCATTTTTATTGTACTCAACATGGAATATTGTGAATTTTATGAAAGAGTACATTTATTGCCTTGGGCTGCACATCACTATCCATTGAGGCTACCGAGCCTGGAATTAAGTGTGGTGGAAAATCATTGAGTGTGGTGTTTGTTGTAGAGCAAGCTCCATTCAGGAAAGCCTGCTCACTGAACCATAAAGAAAGCTCTGTTGACAGCCATGAGCGTCAGAATTCCTGTTCTCGAGCATCGGCAATAATTGTTAGAATTTGAAGAAACTTGTAATTGTTTGATATGAATACACATTATTTTCCATTTTTATTTATTAATCTGATTCATTTATTATTAATTGTGTATGTAAGCAATCTCACACAAGATGGAGTGTCCCCTCGTCCCTACGAGTGCATCACATCTGTGCTGATAATCATCACAGCAGCACAATTTCAAGTGTGATATTGCTTTCATACAACAGTTCCGCAAACACCATTTATTATCAACAGATTATGATCTGGGTCTTTAATGAACCAATTATTTTTGCTCTGCCAAAGCAACTTGAGGAACTAACTATCTGCAACTTGATGGACCTCGGAATTGACATTGTAATTAAAATGGAGGTGGACAATCCTGTAAAACTAACAAATTTCTCTTATATTTTCACTTATTCTGCATTGGAATATCAGCTCCAGAGGTTTAATCTCGAATTACTGTATGTTAAATGGAAGGCTATTGTTCTAGGATAGATAATCCAGTGTCACACAGCAAGCAGGGCCCTTGATCAGGGGTTGGAGAGTGATTTGTGATTCAGCCTTGTGTTAGGAGCTAGTTACAGTAGCTGTCTAGCAGTGAATAAAAAAAAAACCCAGTTGAATTATATGCGATTCAGAATTAGAAGCAATTATTATTATTATAATTTTTTTATATGACATAATTAGTTAGCAGATGTGTTATCTCGCTAAAAATGCGTCTGTGAATGATTTTGAATATGGCTTTTGGCAGACAGCTGGCCTCTCCTCAGTACTGCGAAACGTTGAGACCTACTTTCACCCATGCTACTGCTGACAGTTGGTGTAATTAACAGTCATTAGAACACCTGGGACACGGAGTAATACATATAGTTAAACACCCCAGAAGTGTTACTGTCTCTTATAACCACTTGTGTAATGCCTCTCGTCCAATCACATCGCTCAGTCGGAACTAACTGTTGAATAATGTTGAATAAACAAACATAGTATGTTTGCAGCCTAATGTTTTTGGTCCCCATAGCTAGATTTCCCATTCTTGGCCATTGTACAAAGAGTGAATTTTTATTTATTATTATTATTATTCCCCCCCGATTTTCTCACAGAATTTAGTCGTGTCCAATTCCTCCCCGTCACTAGGGGGCTCCCACATCAAGCTTCTACTATCAATCAGTCGGGTGGGCCGCAGACTGTCACGTGTTTCCTCCGACCCACTTGACGTCACCGACCACATCTTTTTCGAACTGCTTGCTCACGCACCATTGGGGGCAGCGTAACACACTCGGAGGACAGCGCTATACGCTCCCTCTGCTTGCGTGAGCTCACAGACGCCCCTGATTGGCTGTAGAGCCGTCAATAATGTGGGAGGCCGAAGTACCTCTCGTCTCTCCTCCCTCCAATCAGCTCTCTCTAGGCCTCCGGCTGTGAGAGGTTACAGCATCACCCGAGGTTTGAACTCGCGATCTCCGGATGATAGGGCGAGCACTTTACCACTGCGCCACTCGGAGGCCTCAAAGATGGAATTTTTATGTAACTCATCAGATAGAATTCAGTTATTAATTAGGGCCGTGGTCAATTGGAGTGCAGCTGCAATGCAGGTGTCAAACCGCTAAACTGTCTGCTATGCATCACTGGCTGTGATGGTTAACCAACCATCGCTGGTTAACCAACTAATTGCAGTCATTGTAATTTAACTTTACTGCAAGAAATGTATTGACATGGGATGACATGTAGGGTATGGATGACAGGGTTTAATCACATGCCAAGTAATGTTAGCATACAAATTAACAATACGCACCTTAGCATTTTAGCTAAACTAAAGTTAAGAACACCTTACTACTAGCTTGTAGTAATTGAGGTAAGTAGGCATGTTAAAACAACAGTCAGGCTCCGTTTGTTCTATTCATTTGGCCATTTAACTGGAGTTTAGGTGTCAGAATTGGCATTGTTAGCAAAAGAAAACTGTACAGACAGTTTGCCAGGTAATCTCAATGTATAATACTGTAGACGGTTCAATGTTCTTCTGATATAACCTTATTAACATTCATATATTGATAATTAACCTGTTTGTGTGTAGAAATTATCTGTGTGCTGATTCGTGTTATCACATATCAGCAGTTAATCTCTATATGTACTGCTCTACAGTTTCAATATCATGCTAATCTAACCTTATCAAAATGTGAATGGTGATCACTGATGCGTGTTGAAGTTATTCATGTCATAAACTGAATATCAGATGCTAGTGCGACGCTAGCATACGCAATGCAAGACACCGAACGGCAGTAAGACGCATTGAATAGTCATACTAATGATGTGACCTTCACTTGAAATTTTTGGACTTCACTGCTTCAGAAGCCTGAACACCTTCATCTGGGCCAAATCGTTCAATTAAACATAGATGTTCACTGGCCTTCAAAAAAAGAAAGAAGTGACATACTTTGCTGAACATGTTTTGACATGCTTCAATTTACCAAAACAATCTGCGATGGACTTCAGGAGTCGTACAGTCATACATGGATTCTTGCTGTCAGCCATCCACATTAGGTTTCTGAACAGGGAAGCTGCGATTTTCAGCCAAAATAGAACCGTCAGATCTGACTCAGGTCCTGTGTGTCCGACAGGCAGGTTGTCTGGCCATCAGAGGGAATTTAGGAGGCGAGGAACTCAGTGTACTAAAACCCTCTGGCCATTAGTCTGAGAAGGAACTGTGTGCTACTGAGATGGCACACTGCACTGCTGAATGTCAAGGGAACTACACACACATACAGAACAGATAAGAACGTCCACATGCGCACAAAATATGAATGATGTCTCTCCTGCTTGAGTTTATGACATCAGGGTGACTGGATGGCTCACTGTGACAAAACCCTGCGGTATTTTATGAGTCTCTTCATTTTTACGGTGGCTCATCATAAAAATCCCTTGTGCCAAAAAGAGTGGAAGAGAGTCATTTTTAACTTACTTGTGCAGAGGACATGTTTTTGTCATCAGCATGAAAAAAATGAGAAAAATACAGATAGATAGATCCATCTAGGAACCTCTATAGTCCAACTTGGGACCGTGGATGCCAATGGTAACCACTGTATTTATTCTCTCCGGTCAATGTTCACACACTACAGGCAATTTGGAAATGCCAATTAGCCCAATCTGAATGTCTTTGGACTGTGGGAGGAAACCGGAGTACCCGGTGCACTAGATCCAAAGTGGGACTCGAACTCGGACCCTGGAGGTGTAAGGCAACAGTAACCACTAAGCCACTATGTTGCCATTTTATATATAAAAAAAATACCTGCATTCATTATAATGTCAATTTATACCATGATGCTGATGGGCTCTCAAATCCGACTGTTCAGTACTGTAGGTATTGATTCGATTTCTTTAACAGCAGCTCTTCCAATAGTATCACCTGCAAGGTATGCTACGATAATACAATATTAATTACAGAGCATTCCTAAGCGCCTTTTTGGGTTTTTGGATGTCTTTATTGTTTTCCAAAAATAGTAATGTATTCAACGTTGGTGATTTAAAAAAAAATATTGTGTCAACTGTGAATCAGTCCTATAAAATATACATCAATTTCTAACTAGCTAAAATAGCAAAAAGATTTAAACAAACCAGAAAAATAAAGTGACCCATGGCCTCTTTAGGGATTCCATACACTTTTTTTTTTTACGGATAATTAATGCTTTTTAGTTTCCAGCTATTTCTTATAAGTAAACACTTCTACACTGAACATTTAAAGGTCACAGAGAAACAACCGAAGAAGCCTTAAAGGATTTAACATTTCCTAAGAACATCCTCTTTATTTTTCGATGTTAGAATATTGACTGTATGCACACATTATAAATTTAAGACCAAAACATGTCAAAACAGCATGAAGCAGCTGGACTCATCAGCGCAGGGGTCACGAACACTGCAGGTGAGATTGTGAGTTATTGTTCTCTCGTGCTCCTGATGTGACCTACTTTTATCTAAATGATGGCACAGCAAAAATAGTTCTAATTATTCCTGGCGCACGTTCAGTTGGACCACGGCGCGGGTGTGGAGTGAAGGTCACTCGATTACACACATACTCACACATATACATGGCCTGGTCACTAACTGTGATCTAGTTCTTTATTATTTTCTAAGGTCAGTTCAAACACTGCTCACTCATGCAATTATCCCTGACCTTGACAGGCAAACAGAGTCTGATGCGCTCTCTCCACGGCTCCCTCCACCTACAACGCCCGCCCCCCCCCCCAAACACACACACACGGTACATGTCCAGTGGGAAGCTAGTAGGATAAGAATGATCTTCTGTTGGACAAGAATGGCATGTTGATTGCAGTTGATAGGCCACTTTATAATTCAGTTATTCACATTGAAGCATACGGCACTGAAAAGTCTGGACTCGTTGATGGTTATGGGAGCTCTGGAGACGCTTTTCAAAAAACCATGTCAGTTTGTGTCTGTGCGGCACAATAATAGGATTTTACTCTGTTTCTTTACTTTTTTACAATTATTATTATTATTATTATTATTTTAATTATTATTATTATTATTATTAGTATTAGTATTAGTAATAGTAGTACAGTAGTATTTACAGAGTCATTGAAAGGGCTATAAAAATAATTGTATGACATTTATCATGATATACAGTATATGCAAGGGTAAATTAAATTAAAAAGTGTGACATACACTTTAATTTGTGGCATTGTTTATTTGCAATGAAATAAAATAAGCTTCAAGCAAGTTGCATTAAAAAGTCTAATTTCATGTCTATAAAACATGTTTATGTATTTAATAGGGCCATGATGGGTTGTTGTGTTGTTTTTGTTGCCATGCATGGTGGGAGTCAAACACCACATTGATAGAAGTTTACTTGGGGCAGGTGGTTAAAGTGTTGGCCTACTAATCAGAAGATTCCAGGTTCAAACCCCAGCACCACCACCTGGGACCTAAAGCAAGGCCTCTAACCTTCACCTGTTCAAATGTAAAATGAAATAAAAATGTAAGTTTTTTTGGATCTGCGAAATGGCGTGAATGGAATGCAAACTAGTAGTCATAAGTACCCTACCATCACTGTGTCAAGCATGTCCCCACCTCCATGGAAGCCAAGATGAAGGAAGACATGCACCTGAGAAGATCTTTTGGAAATCCAAAGGCTTGTGAATATTTATCTGAAAGACTACAGTTTACTTACCCCACCAGCACCTGTGACAGAGACTTGACCACATCAAAACCCATGAGGTTATATAATGTTTGCAATCCAGTGCAGTGAGGAGTGTTCAGAGTGGAGAAACAAAGAAGCCTTTACATAGTAGGATGATCCATCACAGGAGCCATCTGTACCACAGTGTAATGTGCTACACTCAACATACAGTAGGCGAAGATCTCAGACACAATATGTCTTCAGTTTGCCATGCTGTTTTTTTTTTTTTTTTTTTAATCCCCTACCCAAGACGACCACTTTATACGTCCGTTAAGGAGGCCGAACCTAATGACCCCTTTTTGGGGTTACAAGGGAGTGTATGAGTTATGACCCTCACATTCTAATGACACTCCCCTTACTCTGATCTTCTCTATTGCCCACCTAAGGGGCAGGTCAGATGAGAAACCACCCTGGAGAATATACAGTATTTAGGATTCAGAAACAATCTTTCTCAGACTGAAGAAGCTATTTGGATGAGTAGTAAAAAAGTTTCATGACTTGAACTTCCTGACAGCTTTATGCTGTCTGAGAATTTTTTCTATTTATATTGTATCATATCACCCAGCCCTAGTAATAGTCTCCCAACCAAAAGGATTTCTGGTTCATAGAAGATAATGCCTAATAGTTCTTTCATGTACTGTTGCGTGTTTAGAGACACATACATTTAGCTAGGTCTTTAACACTTTAAGTTTATTCCAGGCACTCATCACGGATACATTATCACCTAAAAAAATACAAAATACATTTTACTGTATACTGTAAGGGTCTATTTGCCACAAAGTCTACACCAACTTAAATGACATTACTGTGTTGATTTAAACATTATTGCAAATTCAGGTCAGCTCTACAATTACAGGTAGATGCATGGAAAGTGTCAAGAAAATGGTTTGCTTAGGAAGGAAGCACCTTTTGTGAAGAAGTTTGTTGCTCAGCAGTATCTCCTTCACACATGATAATATCCTGATAGTATCTTGGTATGCATTAAACTCTTCAAATCTCAGGAGCTGGCAGTGGTTCCAGACATTTACATTTATATCTATATTTAAGAGACACTTTTATCCAGAGTCTTGATGCATGTCTTTCTTGCACATTGAGGGTTGCTGGGACAAGTTAAGTCGAATGGAAGGTGATGTGGAGCAGGGTTGAATAAAAAAACAAAAGAGAGAAATAACAGAAATTTTATGACTTTCATTAGGGTACTTACTGAATTATTCATAGAACTTAATATGTTTGGAGATAAATGTCTAATTAATTTAATAAATACATATTTTAATTACTTTCATAATAATAAAAAATATTCTAATATTGTTATATTTTTTTCTGTTTTTGCTAAATTACCAACTCTGCACATTCGAAACACTGAGTTGCACATGTCCCATGAACTCAGATATTACAGACTAAATCTCCTACGCAGTATGTTCATAATATATTTACTATCCAATATGCGCTATTGTTATTCTGCAAATTAATTAGTGAAAATGGGGTTCATTGAGGGATTACTGTACGGTATCGTTGAGGGATTATCGACATCAGAAGCTAGCGCAGTAATGGACCATTGTTGATCCACTGTATGGATCCCTTAATACAGTTCTCATGGGAACCAAGGATCAACTGTAAAGTTTCACCATAAAATAGTTTTACGTTCCTTAACGAGTGAGAAGCATTTTTTATTTACTTTTTTTTTTTTGCTGGCTCAAACACACTCTCGTATGCTATCAGGTTGCCATGTGACACTAACCAATTACCCCCACTGCTTAAAACCTGCCCACTCTGATTAAAAAGAGGTCAAAGAACATCATTAGTAGAATTACATAAAAGATTAACCAAATATATATGTTTTTAACTTCTTTAAAGTATACAAGGCAAGAAAACCTGGCAACAAGGCTGTAACAAGATAGAATCTGAATCGTTGTTTCATTTTGGAAAGGAAACAATAAGATTAAACACATTTACACCTCTACCATTAAGAGCTTGATTCTGCCTATGCTTGATGGGTTTCCTTCGCCTGCTCCGGATACCTCACACAGTCTATAGCCGTACAGAATAGTATAACTGCCATTTTCAAAAATTCCTGTAATGTGTGAGTAAGTGTGTGTATGCTTTTGTGCTTCAAGCTTGCCAAAACCCTGTACAGCAGCGGTACCAAATTTAAATTTAAGGAAAAAAAATCAATAAAACTATGTTAAATATGTGGACGGTTGGAACTTTGATCGCCTTGTATATTTCCTTGTATGTGTATGGAATACAAACAATAATATTTAATCACTCTTTAGTGAATCTTCATGTGCACGCAGCTGGGCTGTAAATGAATGTAAAAGGCGCTCAGTTCGAGTATTTAACATGCCCTCATCCCAGATTGCTGTGGATATGTTTGCTCAAAAGACCCGTGTTTTATCTCATAGTGGTGCTTCACATTACTGCTTTTTATTTTTATTATCATCACGGTTTCAGAACGTGCGAGACAAATGTGTTTTATATGACTCGCAGGAAGAATATAAATATATTGATCTGTCCATTCATCTTTGAAGGTTCAGCCTACTTTCTCTTTTTGAAATAAGTCATGCTCGGTTGTGCTTTCTTTTCTATTTCTTCCACACGCGCTGTCGTATATCCGAGCCTACCTCAAGGGAAAAAGTGCTAAATTACTGGTATATTATTTATTCTGATCATTAATGGTCTGCCATTAATGATGCCTGGTTAAGAAGATAAGCAGTACAGAGAATAAGTGAGAGTGAGCATTATTAGTTTTGTTTGTTTATTACTTTTTTGATCAGGTGGACACAGGATATTTGTTCGTTCACCATTGTTCAGGGAAAAAAAGCAACTAGTAAATAAAAAGAAACATCATGCCTCATATTACATTGTAATAAGTACTGGATTGAAGTATTTGTATTGAATGTTATATTTAATTTAAACATTAGACATCTTGACCGTGGCTATTTAAGACCATTTAAGACCAAATGTTCTATAAGTTCTATACAAATTAAGATGATCAGGGGCGGGACGGTGGCACGGATGCAGATTAGGCTAATTGGCAGCCCCAAATTGCCCGTAGTGTGTGTTTGTGTGTGTGTGTGTGTGTGTGTGTGTATGTGCCCTGCGATGAATTGGAAACCTGTCTAGGGCATACCCTGCCTCGTGCCCCAAGTCTCCTGGGATAGCCTACAGGCCCATTTTGTCCATAAGACAAAAACCGTGATTCGATCTGAGCCCTGAGTCTTTGTGGCCTGTTGCACTCCTACCAGGCACAGTTTAGCACAATTCATCCACAGGTTATTGAAAACTAATATAATTTTTTTTTATTGCTATGGGGAAATGGCAGGTCAAGATATTTATAACTGTAAAGTGGAGCAATTAAATACTTAATGGTTTAAATATATAGCAACCATTCACAATAACACATGAACTTGAGTGCTTTTTTGTATCGCTCAGTGGCCCTTATTGTTACAATGTTAATTTTGCATGGTGGAAAAATAATGTTGTCTGAATATCTGACAGATAATAAAAATAACAATAATAATATTTATAATTATAATTATAATGGGCAAAGTGGCATACAGGTTATCACTGTGGCCTCACACCTCCTAGTCTGATTCCTGCCTCGGGTCTGTGTGCTTAGTGTTTGTTAATGTTCTCCCCATGCTTGGTGGGTTTCCTCCAGGTACTCCAGTTTCCTCCCACGGTCCAAAACCATGCAGATTAGGTTAATTGACATTTACAAATTACCCATCTTGTGTGTGTGTGTGTACCCTGCCTTGTGTCCTTACTCTCATTGAATATCGGTATAGAAGATGAATAAATAAATGAATGAATAAATAATAATAATAATAATACTATATGTTATGTTTAGCTATCTTTCCAAGGTGTGAATGTGTACAGTATGTGCAATATGCCTATATGTTCCTGTGTTTCCTTTGATAGTCTGATCTCAATGCCTTATGCGCCTGTTTCACCCCAACACACTACCAGAGTAAATCAAAGTGGACATAATCAGCTAATCTCACTCTTTTAAAGCTCTGACATTCCGATCTAAACACTTAAACAACACCAGCACACACACACACACACACACACACACACACACTAGGAAAGATCCATCAGTTCTGTTTTATAGACAGACCTGATATTTCCTTGCTTCTGATGTTCTGACTTCCACGCTGACAAGTTTATATCACTCTTTTTTACACTCTCTCTCTCTCACACACACACACAAACACGCACACACACATCAAAATACACCCAAACGCATCCTCCTCTTGCCACAAGGGCCATTTTGATGTGCCTGACTTGAGAGGTGACACTTCAATTTCAGAGACCTGGAGACTCTGGCTAATAAATTTGCCCATTAGAGCAGACAATCTCTCTCTCTCTCTCTCTCTCTCTCTCTCTCGCTCTCTCTCCTTACCTCCCACCATCCACTTTACTTCCATCTCCATATACAAGCCACTGCAGGTGAAATTGAACTGTTTGCAGCAGCACCAGAAATGAACATTTCCACAGGGTGAGATACTGAGCCACATTCCATTGCAATAAACTCCACGTACACTCGGGTACAGGAGAGTCAGAATTCGCTTCCTAGAGCTGTTATCCATCCCCGGAACAATTTTGTCAAATTACGTTTCTTAAACACACCTCCATCATTTGAAACAAACATAAAATTGAGCATCGTTCTTAATCGAACAATTACGAATACCTCAAGAGAAGCGTAAGGTTTGAGTCAATAACAATCGTTCAAAAAACGACTAGAGTTACAACAATATTCCATGTTTCCATATCACTGAAAATATGCTTCAAATCTATGCTACAAAATGATTCTTTTTTTTTTTTACCTTGTTAAATAATGTAATTGTTCTGCTATAAATAATACCGCATATCACCTGGGTATGAATCTGCCACTCATTTCCAATAAATTATGAAATAGAAATCTGGCCTCCTTCAAAGACTTGTTTTTTTATGAGGTGATTTTTAACTTCCTGCCCACGTTTTTACTGAGTGCAGTGAGCTGTATATTAAATTAATGCGTTACAGTAATATGCAATCGAGGCTATGGCGCATGGTTTTGATAATTAACGCTCTGAAATGTAAGTTCATACAAAGATTATTTCATAAGAGGGATCAGTACTTGACTAAAAGGTTCAAAGAATCATTGAGGCTGATTCACTTGTGATTGCAGTTATACTGTATATTATATATTGAATAATGTTTTCTTGTAGTGTACACACACATACTGTACAGACAAAGTGATTTGTTGGTATGAGTTTTTTGCGTAAACGGAGGGGACACTGGATACACAATCATACACAAGCAATTTGGCTTTTCTTTTCCTTTAACAAGTTTTTTTTATCCCCTAATTTTAGTTGTAGCAAATTCACACCCTTTACTAGGGCACTCTCCCACTCTCCCATCAAGGCTACAAGTACCATCCAGGGAGGGCGAAGGCTCACGCACCGTAGGGAGCATAGGGGGACTCGGAGAATAGCTTTATCCGCTCTTTCCGCTTGCGTGAGCTCACAGACACTCACGGTTAGCTAGTGTCGCCACGATTGATGTGAGATAGTTAGAATCCCACTCATCCCTCCCCCCTGAGAGAGCTTAGCCAATCAACTCTCTCTAGACTCCTTGGCATGTTGAATGCTACACCATCACCCTTGAGATTTCCAGGTGCTAGGGAGGGCTCATTACTGCTGCACCACTGCTTGGGGGGACATACAAGCTCCACACGCACCAACCAGAAACGAGATTCAAACCTTCAAACGAGAGTATGTTTTAGATTTTAGATTGTCATGTAGTTTTGATGACAGCTTGGCATTCTCTTATCGGGATTCACAAGGTAGTAACCAGGAATGGTTTTCAATTCATAGGTGTGCCTTGCCAACAGTTAATTTGTGACACTTATTGCCTTTCTAATGTGCTTTAGACCATCAGTTTTCTTGTGCAGAGGAAGGGTGAGTACAGAGACAATAGCTCTCTTAGTGCTAGTACAACTACTGTAAAAATCTATATCATGGCAAGAAACACTCAGTTAAGTAAAAAGAAAAGACAATCCACCGGTATTTTAAGAGATTAAGGTCAGTCTATCTGAAAATTCTCAAGAACTTTGAATCTATCAAAAAATGCAGTCGCCAAAACCATCAAACGCTAGGATGAAACTGGCTCTAATGAGGACCGTCTCAGGATAGGAAGACCAAGAGCTACCTCTGCTGCAGAGGATATGTTTATTAGAATGATCAGACTCAGAAACTACCAACTTACAGCACCTCAGATTAGAGCACACATAAATGCTTAAACGCTGTGCAAATCTGTGCAATCAGTTATTCAATTCTAACAATGAATAAATAAATACCCTTGGGATTTTCCTCTGGAAGATGGCAAGAAGTTAGTCTGCAGTATTTTTTGAGGTCCAACATAAGGAAGAAACCCAGACAACTTTCTTTAGCTGTTTTAGGAATAACGCTGTGCACTTTAGCTACCTGTGCTGACTGACATCAGCATGCACCCTACTCAGGCACAGAGCAAAAAAGTTGCATGAATTCTGATCTGTCCATTCAAACTGTATGACCGTGTAACAAATATGTATCGAATCTGAATCTTTCGATAGATCTTTCTGAGATGTGTATGAGAAGAAACCTGTCTTGAAGGGAACCCAATGGGCTGTGATCTTGATGGTCAGATAATATTGTCAGATTTCATGTTGATTTGAGTGACTATATGATATGAAATTTTTTTTTACATTATAACCCCGTAGCCGGGAGCCCATGAGAACATGTTTATCCTACTCTGTGGGTGGGAAGGATGACATAACACTAGGCATTTAGCATGGCCTTAAAGTATAGAGTGGAAACAAGCCATCATGTCATTCAAGCATGTTTATCACTCCTATTTCAGCGGGGGGAAAACATGGTCTGATTTCACAATTCATTCAGAGAACGCACTTACAGGCATCTATTGTGTCATTTGGTGAGAGGCAGATAATGGGGTCCTAATTGGCAACATCTAAATTGGGAGAAAATTAGGTTTAAATTAGGTTTATACAAATAAAGTGTAATGAGATCCCATTTCCATTAGCAACTAGATGTAATTTTCAGGGCACAATTTATGTAAGGAATAAAACAAAAATAATCAATGACGTGGAAGTGAGATGTGGCCCAACTCAAAGACTTAATATTACCCCACATACAGTAGTTGACTATTAAGCAATCACATGACATGTCATTTTTCTAATACCATAGCAATTTGCCAACTATTTCAGTAAGGTTGGCATGTAAAGTCGGCTAGCATCATCTTTTTGAACTGCTGCTTACCAGCAGAATCATACACTTGCAGAAAAGTGCAATCTGTCTTCTTTCTCATAAATAAGCTCACAAACACCATTGTCTAGTTTGACTGTGATTGACATAGAGAGTGAGGAAATGATGTTCTAGAAACTTAGCTGACTTGGCACCCAGCCATAGATATCTGTGGCATTTGTTGGATTCAAATTCAGCCTCTCCCTTATTCTTATCTGTTGTGCCACTAGGGAGCCACACATCACACTTTTTAACTGCTTTTTGTTATATGCAAAGACATACAGAAGAATTTCCACTCTGCATGAGCAACAAAAACATTCCCTGCTGTTTGTCCTTTTTCCATTTTTGTATGGGATGGGCATAAACAAGCAAATAAAATACATTATATAGAAAAAAAGGATTTGGCCAAACCTGCAATGGTTTTGTATCTAAATACATATAAAGTGATATGAATGCCCCGCCTTAAGAGTGTTTGCCTTAAGAGCTGACATTTTCCAAGATATTTGCCTCGGCTGCCTAAGTTGCGCATGCACTTAAGTTGCACCTACATTCAGGGGCCGTTCAAAACTTGTTTGAATCAGTGACTAAAGCAAGTTCACATTTATTTATTTCATATTTTACTTTATTTACATGTCTTTTCTAAATGTTTTAATTGTCTTTACATGCATACATTTTATTATAGTGTTGGAAATTGGTAATATTGGTAATATTTTTTAGGTGGCTGGACCGGATTATCTGCATTTACATTATTTCCTATGGGAAAATGCGTTTCGCAATACGAATTTTCGCCATAAGAACTCGCTTCTGGAACAGGAAGATGCCGAGGTAATACTGTACTTCAATACAGAGTTGTCCCCATTTCGCAGCTATAACAGTTTCCAGAAGTTACAAGAAGCCTTCTTCTTGGAAGGCTGTCCACTATTTGAGTGTTTCTGTGGGAATTTCTGTGCGAGGTCAGTCACTTACGTTGGATGAGATGGACTGACTCGCAATCTCCATCCCAGTTCATCCCAAAGGTGCTCGATGGGGTTGCGGTCAGTGCTCTGTGTGGGCCAGTCAGGTTCTTCCACACCAAACTCATCAAACCCTGTGGTTATAGTCCTTGCTTTGCCCTGTTCTCCCGTTGTGACTTCATATACCAAGAGGTATATACCAACAGCAACAGAAATCAACAGCAATGTGGTACAACACTGGATTATTCCACATAAACCTGTGCAATCCTCTGTAAGAAGGGGCATATATTATGTATTATTGCTATGCACCTAGATCTTGTCTATAATCTTGTACAAGTAATCATCTAATACTTTATTGCAGCTGAGCAGCCCTTAAAATGGCACAGAGGTTTCAGTCACATGGGACAAGGATACAGGAAGTCAACAAGGGCAAATTAGAAACCAAAAAAAATTACTGCAACATAGGGTCTGTGCTCGGCTGGGTCTCTTTGCACTGATCTACGGTGGTTCCTGAGTGTGTATAAAAGCTAACAGAGCAACACTAATGAAAAGCAGCTCAGCTGTGAAGACTTTAAGCAGACTCCTGATTTACACTCAGAGCACATGGCCTAAAGATCCATGGCTGCAATTCATAAAACATGTCAGAGAACTTAAGCTTGTATAAGCTGACAATTCTACATTGACTTCCCTGTTGTTTTTTCGGTGCACTTTTTGTGAAACTTGAATTTCTGCAAGTTTCTGAAATGCTATTGCTTCAATAGTTAACAATTACAAATTGTGACAAAAATGCTGCATTTAAATAAATGATGTAACAGATGTGAATAATTAGAAATTCTGTATACACCACTTACTTTACACATGTACATACAGATCTGGCCATTAAGAACGCACGTTTCGAGAAAAGGAATCCCGTGACTGGCCGCGGCTGCGCGCGGGAAGCTGTGAAAATGCCCTTCATTACCTGTAGGGGGCAGTCGTGTTTCAGTCTGAAGTATTGTGAAGCCGAAAATGTGTT
>JAQMYG010000011.1:19641107-19658607 GCA_030014215.1 Clariallabes teugelsi
AAAAGCCACAATGATCTAAAGAAGAGAAAGAGTTGCCTGTGTGTGTGTGTGTGTGTGTGTGTGTGTGTGTGTGTGTGTGTGTGTGTGCTAATCCCTTAATAAGTACATTTCCTGAAAAAAAAAAAGTACAGTAGAATGCAAATTATATCTGGAAGAAAAAGAAAAATATTAATCATCTTTATAAGTATTCAGCACCCGATGAAAACTGAATCGAGTAAGCTTTTTGTTAATAAGCAGCTAAATTGAGGAGATTTTCTTTATGTGTTACATGTGATTTTTTAACTCAGTGAGGATTTGTCTATTTGGAACAGACAGCGATGCATGCAGCAAGACAACTGTTGTAACAATGAATTATTTAAGCATTTTTTATTATTATTTACCATTTTAAATATTCAAAGCCTGATATACTAATGCATCATGTATAAAAACTATTTTAATAACACCTGTAAAGAATAATCCAAGCAAACTGGTGGATTAATGTTGCATTGTGTTTCATAGCAAGGTGGCAGAAGTACACAAAATAAATACTCAAGTAAAAGCCCAAGTACCTGCGAAAAGATGGAGAACCACTTCAAATTTTTACTCAAGTTAAAGTACTAGGTATGTGCTCTCAAATGTACTCCAATATCAGAATTTGCTGGATATCTATCCATCTGGATACTTTAAACACAACTGAAGTTGTTGTAGTTCATTAAATCTATGTGCAAGTCTAGGAGAGATTGATAGCAACAAGATTTTACGTTTAATTAAACGAAGAGCGGTAGCATTGTTGGCCTCTTCAATTACTTTAGTAGTTTACCTAAATAGTTGATAACTCTGATACCCTGTAGTCTGTCTACGCAAATTAACATGGGCATACTGCAGCACACAGAATACAACAAGGTTTAAAGGACATGCGACAACATAATAATTCTACAAGTGGGTATCAAAAAGTTTTGAGATTCGCGCTCCACAGATCCGGTCGCTTTTGCCTCCCTTATATGTCTTAAAACCTGGTAGAAGAATTCACTACTTACAGTCTGTTCCCAGGAACGAAGGCTCAATGTACAACAAAAAATGTCAAAGAAGACGATGAGCATGCACTCAGTCAAGCTGACCTGCCTCGTCTTTTTCGGTTGTGGAGATGATGGGCTCTTCCACTGTGAAGACTGTTACTTCGCCTCTGGGTCGTTCCCATACACCCAAGTCAAGTCCCTAGACATGAGGACGGAGTCCTTGGCAGACGTCGGAGTTCTTGGCAGACGTCGACATGATGTTCCTTCTTCACCTGGGTCAGCAGCCTGGGGACGAACTTGTCAGCAACACAGCACATGTTTAAATCACACGTGAGTAGTGCCTGGACTCTTCTGACACACCGACAATGGCAGCGATGTTGTGGATTGTTCTCCGACGATCATCAAGCACAAGTTGCTGAAAAGTTTTGACATTTTCAATGTTTTTTGGCACGCTGACTTATGAAGGTCAGTGCTCCCTATGACTGTGCGTGCAGTCTTTTGCAACTTTTTGATACCACCTCGTAGGCTTGTTATAAATCCAAACGCGTCTGAGTTGACAAGTCAGTATGTTAGCTAGATCACCTCTAGTCTTACTTTGACAAATGTGCTGGTTTGAAAGGGTTAAAAAGGAGATAGAACTGTCTGTAGCCCAGAGACCAAGTGGGCGGGATCCGTTGCCCAGGTTACTGTCAATCACTTTGGTGCAGTAAACAAATGCTTTCTAATGACCTTCGAATCATTCCAGTAAACTTGTACTATTTGGGCTGGTGGAATTGTTTGTTTCTCTCTTTCCCACATGAAGTATAGCTCAGTCATTATATGGTGTGAGTGACAGCGTAAACATTTATGTTTAGATTAGAAAATCAATGCACTGGTTTGATCGTCAGCAGTTTTTTCATCAAAAAATGTAGTGAGATGAAGTAAAAACTATCACAGGGAAAATCCTCAGGTAAAGTACAGATGCATAAAAAAAAGCGTAAGTACAGAAATGGAGTAGTTGTACTTCTTTGTTTGCCATTTCTGGTTTCTGGTTATGTCTGTGCACCACACTACTTCAGGTATGTTTTGTCATCTAATGCATTTCTGCCCAAAAGTGTAAAACACAGGGAAGTACCTTGTGCAGATGATTCCTTTATTTCTAGTGAATTCACTCAGTAATCCACCAAAGACTTTTTAATATTCAACAGAGATAAATACGATTAACATGTAAATTAGGTTTCGATTTACACCTCGACCCTTACATAAACACAGCATGCACTGTTTTGACTTCATGTTGTGTTTTAAATGGGTTTAGATACATCTCACTGCATATATACTGTGTATATATAAATGCATACGGTTCAGTTAGGCTTTACTCTCCTCTAACTTTCTTAGAGAGCTGAACTTGCAATGACTACTGAGAACAAATCTAATTTATACATTGTTTACTCCCTCTTTCGTGCCCATGACTAGCAATTATTCTTAGTAAATCACCCACAAACTGCAAGCACAATTTATCCCATTGGACATGCAAATTAGCATTAGCAAATGGGGGCCTGGATTAATTAAAGATGTGATGGAGTACAAGCTTATAATATGGAATATAAAACAGAAGTCTGTTTGTTGTTAAGATAAAATTATTTTCCGTTTTGAGAAAACTGGGTGTGAAAAAGGAATACTCTGTATATGAGAGGCCTGTCGATCACAGGGAACTAGCCACAATGCATTATTTCTGGCATTATTATACACTTCTACCTATCATATTGTCATATCTCCCACCTGATACTGCTCAATGTACAGCAAAGGCAATAGTAAAAAATTAATAGTGCATGATTTGATTCAATTTATATTGATGATTCAATGCAATATATTGTGTACGTTGTTAAAAACAAAGCTTGTACGGATTGCTCCTCGTGGCTGATAGGGGACCACCTTCAGGGACTTGGAATGATGGTTTTCCCAAAATTCAAGCTTTTTTGGTTCAGGACTAAGCAGCTGTATCTCCCTCAATCTTGTCCGCACTCCCACAAAACTTACAGCAAAATATTCAGCTGAGTCCCCTGAGTGCTGTGGAATTTGTTCGTGACATATGCCGAACCCTTTTGCACCCATAGCTCCTACCTCACACCTGGTTTTTGTCCTATCAGAAAATGAGAGACATCCTTTCTAAGGGCTCGAAAACCTCTACTAGTTTGGGGGGGGGAAAAATCACATCTATCAAAAAATAAGTAACCCCTTGAAAAACTTCTGACTATTGAAAATAACTGGGATTCTACAGTGCAGAGACAGTGAATCTGTCCTTAGTTTTTCTCTAGCCCCCCCCCACCTATCCGCCCCCGCAAAAAATAAACCTTCAGTCATGTATCCTGACTGCTCCAAAAAATAGAAAGAAAAAATTGATTAAACCGCTTTGGACTTAATGTTCCACTAACAATATAATGGTTTTTTGGGACGTGACACAAAACCAAAATTAACATAAGAATAAATTGACTTTACACTCTGATGGTCTTTTACCAAAAAATGCCTACTTAACCACTTTGGAAAAAGTAGCACCCAGACCGCAATTTTGGAAACACACATGCAAAACTTAACATCTTGCACAAAAAAGGCCTTCCTTCTAGAACAGTCAACAATGACCGCTCTCACTTTGAGTGCGTTTACATTACCGGTCTAAAGTGACTTAATTCAAATTTTTTACCCTAACATGACACAGATCAATATTTTTTTTTTAGGGCTGTCTCAACACATAAAACTAATGTTTTTTTAATATATATATCTAATCTGAGTCACTTTCGTATGTGATGTATCCTACATCAAGGGCATGTCCGATGCACGGTCATAGGACTTAAACGAGAATGGGCAGAGCTGTTGTTCTTCCTTCTTCTGAACCATTGAACTGCTTGCCATACTCCAGAACAAAATCCCAAGCATAGTTTTGCTACAATTGCATACAATGTTTGAAATGAATGAAAGGTCGCACAAACTCATAATGTGTTTTAAACCAGATGGTATAAACAAAAGAAGTATTGATGCTATTGCAGAGACGCATCCACTTTAGACTCCAATAAGTCACTTGTAATTATGAATGTGAACTGTCATGACATGCAAATCTGATCGGACCAAAAAAAAAAAAAAAAGAAATGGAATTGAACAATGTGTCTTGCAATGTGAATGCCTTTGTCTTTTCTCTGCAATAAATCAGGTTACATTGTCCCTGTTTGAGCTTTTGCTAAGACAACTAGGCTAAACCACACCCCTCTCCATTCTTCACACACACACACACACACACACACACACACACACACACACACACCCAGGATAGGTGAATGGTCATATCTCAGGAACCCTACAGGCTAAAAAGGAGGTGTTTGCATAGTTGCATCCATGCACCCTTATTTCACAATTTCTTCAGGAATTGTCTCTAGTTGATACACAACACTCTGTAACTGTTGTATGAAAAACTAAAGGAAATCAGAAGTTTCTACAAAATTCAGGCCTGCTGGAAACAACAACCATGCCACAGTCAAAGTCACTGAGATTGCATATTTTACCCCTCTGATGTTTAATGTAAACAATAATTTCTCTTCTGCACTGCTACGTAGCACATGCTCGGTTGATTAAATAAATGTAATTGCATGAATGTATAGTTTTACATGGATGTGTACACTTGTTCCTATTATTGTGCACTGTGAGTGTATATATAGAATATCAGCATGGGATTTTTTTTTTTTTTTAAACAAAGCTAATTGTGTGTGACCAGGATATTCAGAGATAGTAGCTAAAGATATGAACAGGAGCGGCTGGGCATGTCAAAGTGCAATAAGATCAGACTAATGAAGAATGATGATTTCTCTCTTTCTTTCACTTGGAAAACTCACAAGAGACTCAGAGAGAGAGAGAGAGAGAGAGAGAGAGATGGTGAAAGTGTATAAATAGTAAAGAGGCAGTGAGAGAGCATATGAGTGAGTAGCAGAGCTACCAGTGCAATATGGAGTCCGTGATTATACAAGCAGGAGAGTTCATGGAAGACAGCATGACAACATGAGTGTGTGTCAGGCAGCAGGTACACATAGAGAAAGCCAGGATCACATAAAGAGCAATGTGTAAATGTTGGACTAATTCCGAACCCTCGCTTTCTCTCTGACCTCATATTTGCACCGGCAATGTTTCTAGAAGCAGGATGTTACCCAAATGGTTACCTGAGGTGTCCTTTGCTCTTTAAACAAGTATGAACAGTGAATCCTTCAGTGTCTAGAAAGGTCACAGATAAGCAGTAGAATCCTTCTCCACTAAGATCTGCATTTATTCCATCAGTTATAAAAACCGAATGCAGTACTAAAAGTCATGATTTATAAAAGACTATTCAACTGTTTGTCTAAAAGGTATCTCTCTCATAACCGGAATGCAGTAGGGACTATAGTTAATCATGAGGACTACTTAGGGCATATAGCATCATAATTTGAAAAGTCAAGGAGGATTTGTTTACATATGCATGTTTACATGGACCTTAATACAGTGAAACCTCGGGTTGCAAGTAACGCAGTTTGCGAGTGTTCCGCAAGACGAGCAAAGATTTTTAAGTCTTGGTTTTCGAGTACCGAGTATTATGTATCACGCATGCGCTTCTCGTTTTGACGGCGAGCGTCACATGATCACAACTGAGCCAACGGTTTTTCTCTCAAGTTGTGGGTAATCGTCTCCCCTGGTGGGTCTCTTACTGGTATAATCAACATCCGTGCACGCGTGTACTGTTTACTATAACACTGTGACCACGTGTGTGTGCGTAAAACATATTGTATTTCGTGTCTGTATGCGTGTGTGTACAGCACGCGTGTAAAGCAAAAGCAAGTCTCATTCGAGAGGTTAAAGATCCATTTTCTCTCTCTGTATCAGCCTGCTCTTTGTGTCTATGTGCGTGCGCATCATTGGATGCCACACACACACACACACATGTAGGAGACTGATACTCAGTGCAGCACCCATGCACACGTTGTTAAGGCCACAAATATTTTTTTTGTTTTGATGACATTTGTTCTAAAATTTCACCATGGCAATCTAGCCATCAGCTTTCTTAATGCAGGCCTGAATATTCTGACACAAGGATAGCTGTTTTAAAGCAGCGCTTTAAGTTACATTTCGATATTTTGCTTGTATGAGGGGAACTATGGTGTTATTTTTGCACCAAAATTTTAGTGAAAACTCTGCGAGCCCTCTGCGTTAACTGTCACAGCCAATCAAAAGCTGGAGGCGGAGATATTCTAATTACTGCTTTATTATTGCCGCATTTAAATAAGCGCGCAAGTGAGGGCGGGACCTAATGCGAAATACACCTGAGTTTATTGCTCAGGTATCAGACACAGATGTAAGAACCAGCCAAATGGAATCAGGTGTCCTTCAAATGTTTAGCGCGCAGAGGTGGACTGCAGCCGGTAAACGGTTTCTGAGTAAATTCAGAGGAGTGAAGACATGTTGGTGAGCTACAGGTGAGGAGGAAAGCACACTGCTGATTCTGAAATGTCATCGTGTTGACGGTAAGAGATTTTTTATGCTTAATTCTTATTGTTGTTGCTGTAAACAAAGCTCATTTATTACTCATTTATTAATACTGCCACATCCGTCTGTCGCAAATCTCTGGCGAGTCTCAGGTACCATTAACATTACCCTGTCATGTCACTGCTGAGAAGCTGCAGGAATTCACTTACACCTATAAGGGTAAAGGAGTCAAATGGACAGGGAGGGTTAGCGAGCTCGTTAAGAGCATACGCATTAAGAATTTCGAAAGAGAGTCAGTGGGTGTACTGTACTCTGAAATCTAACTGCAGTATAAGTATTAGTGTATGATACTGTTAGCCTGACAGGGTCAGAGATGACGTATGTTACATTAACAGCTGCTTTTACTGTTCAAAATGTAAACTTCCACAAACATTGTGTATCTGTACTTTTAAACGACTCATTCCATGTATATTCATGTAAATATTCTCACACATATAATACAGTATATACATTGACACATCTTGTTCTAATTCCATAGAGATCAAAATGTTGAAAACTTATATATGAAAATGTATATGTAGCTGCCTGCTTCTGTGTGATATTTACACTAACATTTTCCAGCTCTGATTACTGCCAGTGATAATGAAACTTGCTTACATTTTTAGGTCAAACATTGAACATGGGAGAAGAGGCATTCAGTAGAGCGACAAGTCCTTCACTAGTAAGAATAGAGTGCAATATAAGACTACTTTGAATCTTTTCATGGTGATTTAAAAGTTAACTCCTTTAACCTTGGATCATTTTGAGTCCAATTTACTGTGTAGAGATCGTTTCCGTATTGTCTCACTTATAACCTTTAAGAGCCTGTCAGTGGTGAAAATAAGTTGCTTATACTGATGTACATGCTTGTCCTGTTGGATTAAATCGCTTAGCATTTTTGTGAATGCTGGTTGTAGCGTTCAAACTTGATACTGGACTGATTACGATTATGTTCTCTCATATAAAAAAAAAGGGCCCCAGTTGAAAAGTTCTTGAGTTTCCCTTTAACATATCTAGTATTAAATATGATTTCGAGTATTTTGTTAAACTGTTTCTTCTTTTGAATCTAAGATCTTAATGTGTTCTTTTCTTCTCTGTTCCAATCCACCCTAATGGACCAAAGATCCAGTTGTTTACTGCCTGTTTGGGAGAGGATCTGGACTGTCCATTTTGCTATTTTGGTATGTTTTAGATTTGATTTCCTTGCACTAACGCATTAGGATTCTGAATGAAAAGACAAAGTTATTTGTTCACATACATTAAAAGAACTATAAAGTAAAAAAAAAAAAAAAGGGACCACATTGTACTTTATTTGTAATAAAGTTTTCAATCTAACTTTAATTGGAACATTGGGAACCTTGTTTGTAATTGTTCATTACTTCATACTGTAGGTTTTTAGTCAAGGATATGTCTAAGTTTGTGAGAAAGAACGTTCCACTGTTATAGCACAATAGTCTAAATATTTCATTTTAGGATTTTGAAATGCTAGAAAACTGAACTTTTTGTAGTATTTTGCATCATACTTGAACTATACTGTGGTATAGTACAGGCTATTTTACAAATATTATAATCTTGAGTTTGTGTTAACACTTTATTGAACATGTGTGTGCATAGGAATTCATGAAAAATTTGTGAAATAACAGAGGCTTTGTGTTATTGCTTTATTTAAAGGTGTTCAATTTAGTAAGAATCTGTAAAATAACAGTGTTTCCCTGCTAAATGTTTAATGCTTTTGCTTTATTGAAGGTGATTGATTGTAATAATCTTGGAAAAAACTGTAAAATAAAAACATTTTGCTGCTACACATCTAGTGTTGTTTTAATGAAGGTGTTAAATCGTATAAATTTGGGGAAAATCTGTAAAATAAGGGTGTTTCACTGCTAAACTTCTAGTGCTGTTGCTTTATTGAAGGTGTTAAATCGTATAAATTTAGCAAAAATCTGTAAAATAAGGTGTTTCACTGCTAAACTTCTAGTGCTGTTGCTTTAAAGATGTTTAATGGTATAAATCTAGGAAAAATCTGTAAAATAACGTTTTTTATCTGCTAAACTTCTAGTGCTGTTGTTTTATTGAAGGTCTTTAATCATATAAGTTTAGCAAAAATCTGTAAAATAACTGTATTTAACTGCTAAACTTCTAGTGCTGTTAGTTTAATGAAGTGTTTAATTATATAAATTTAGGAAAAATCTGTAAAATAACGGTGTTTCTCTGTAAAAGATTAAATAACAAATTCTGTAAATTTAATGTTTTTGCACATACTGTAATATGAACTAGAGTATTTTACCTTAATTTTATGATTTTTGTTTGGCAGCCATTGCTGCCAGTCATTTGACCGTTTTTTTCTTAGGTTTTTTTTTTTTTTTTTTTTTTTTACAGTGCAGCTCAACGCCCAATTGTATCTAAGTACTGGGGCGGGGGGCGTGAAAGATCTTACTCAAGGCTCCAACAGTGGCAGTCTAGCGTTGGCGGGGCTCAACCCGGGGACCTACTGATCAGTTGACCAACACCTTATTCACAAAACTACCCCTGCTCCCGCTGTTTTATTAAGCTGATTAAAAATGAGGGTGGAAGCAATATAATTTTTGAGCAGAATCCAATAACATCTTGCCATCTTCTCATTCATATATCATCATATTGGTCCTGCATTTATGTTACTTCTTCAGGTAAAATTTCCTGTGCTTGATTTTTTTCTTTCCAGGATTAAATTTGTGTGCTTGTGTATAAAAGCGATTTGCATAACCTGGACGGCACACCTAGAAAAGCAGCTATATAACCCACGTCTGAATACAAGTAACTTTCTTTATGTAATTACTGATACAATTTTGGGACTTAAGTTGGTAAGATAGTGCACAGTGCAGGTAACGATGATGCAGAAACAGTGCAGGTAATTCGCTTCCGAATGAGTCTCGATTTGTTCTCATTTAAATGTAAATTACAGAATCTGAGTGCAGTTATGAGAGCCTGTGTGTGTGTGTGTGTGTGTGTGTGTGTGTGTGTGTGTGTGTGTGTGTGTGTTCACTGATTGGAAAAGGACTGAGCATCTCGACCCAAGGGCACAGTGAAGGCACTCAGGTCAGCTCTTTCTTTTCTCTGCATCCATCCTCTTTAAGTTTTTTTTTTTCTTTTCACGTTTTTCATTTCTTTTCATTTTCTTCCTGCACTGATTTCTTTTCATTAGTGAAAGCTCTATTAATCCATTGGGGTTCATTTATGCTTTATTCCCACCTTAGGATCATCACATCTCTCTCTCTCTCTTGCTCTCATTTTCACACAGTGGCTGTAAATGTGAGAATGTGAGACGAAGGGCGATACAGATGCTCGTCCCAACTGCTGCTCTAATGGAACATTTACACTGCAGTGAAGAAAGGTGTTTTTTGTCCTGCCTCCTAGTCAGTGGGAAATTCTGCACAGAGGATAGTGTGAACTCTTTTTTTTTTTTTTTTCTGAATCATAAAAATTGAAAAACAGTGTGTTTATTTTTTGTCTTTTACAATAGATTCAGCATATCTTAAAAATAACAGTAAATAATTGCATTAATTCTCTAAAATTAAATCATAATAAGATAGAATAAACAAAATCTATAACTTTGAAAATTATCTATTGAATCTGACAGGAATTCCACAGCAGTGACTGGGGAATCATCGTCATACAGTATGTACCATATACTGTAACATACGTATAATGTATGCTTGTATGGTTATTGCAAGCTGGAGCTTTTTGTTAATTCATCACTGTAGATTTTCTTGTTGTATATG
Organism: Clariallabes teugelsi; assembly: GCA_030014215.1. Classification (NCBI taxonomy): domain Eukaryota; kingdom Metazoa; phylum Chordata; class Actinopteri; order Siluriformes; family Clariidae; genus Clariallabes; species Clariallabes teugelsi. Next base: position 19,651,369 of record JAQMYG010000011.1, read on the forward strand.
CAATGCTGATGCACTGCAACCTATGCAAAATCTTTATACCATTACCTCTTCTAGTTCCTTGGTACATCTAAGTACATTTTACTAAGAGGAACAAGCGAAATCAGGAGAACAAAGACAAAAATATGCTGAAACATTTATTGAATAATGAGGAGTAAATAATGAAGGGAATCCAAAATCATGGCTCAGTGTTCCAGAAATTTTACAATGTCCCTTTGGTGTCATTTGGCTAATAATGTCTGGGAACCACTGCACTAAGTTGCAGACAGAAATAGCCTCCATTATATTACTGCATCTGCTTTGTCACTTCCACCTATTAATAAACACATGTGCTGCTTTTTCTATGTAATTATCACTGCTACGGTGGGTTTGAACCCATGCATGCAGGTTTACTCACGCCTCAATAAGGAGGTTTAAAGCCCCAGAAAGAGAAACGTGACACACAAAAGGGAGAGAGAGAGAGAGAGAGAGAGAGAGAGAGAGAGAAAGCTGTCAGCATACACCAGAAAAAGAGAAAAACAGATTCTGAAAGCCATGGAGAGCAGTTGAAATGTAGACAAGCATTCATTATTTCATTCAACTTTGATAAGCTCTTTATCTTGGTCAGGGTCAAAGTGGATGCAGAGCCTATCGTGGGAACGCAAAGTGGGAATACACCTTGGCTGGGACAGCAATCCATCACAAGGCACTTCGCAAAAACAAACACACACACCTAGCAGCAACTTAGAGTAGCTAATCCAGTTAGGTCATGTCTTTGGAGGTGGGAGAAAACCCACCGGACACAGGGAGACCATGTGGAACCCGGCACTGATAGTAACCCGAGTTTGGCATTAACCCATGTGAGTAAAAAAGCACTCATTTAGATGATCGTAGGCACATGAGAAAGAGCGAGTGAGGAGGCAAGTTACAAAATGACACAAACATTACTTAGTCAGGGACTGAGACGTGTGGGTTTGTGTGTGTGTGTGTGTGTGTGTGTTCATCAAATGCTTCCATAAAGCAGTCAGAGAGCACTAATCCTAATCAGTTTAATAGAAGATGTGTGAGAGCTGGTGTGAATTTAAAACAGGAAGGTCTGCTAGTGGGGGAGAGAGAGAGAGAGAGAGAGAGAGAGAGAGAGAGAGTAAAACATGGACAAATAGTGAGAAAGGTAGCAATGGATAGTTAAAGGAAAGAAGTCCCTAAATCCACTTTTATAATTACATAAATTTTTAGTGGCATACAGACCTTAAAGGGATAGTTCAGGTTTTTTTCTTAAGTTTGACTTAAATCAAAATTAAGGTGCATATATGAGTCTCAGCTGCACTTTGAAATGCATTTTTGCACAGAACGAGGGTTTTGTAATGTGAATTTGGCTCCAATGACATACATTTTGCATGACAAACTTCACAGTCGGTGTGCAGGACAATTTATAACGAACAACACTGATGGTAATGTACTGTGTACTTATACTTTGGGGGGAAAAAAACTATCCATTGATTCTCCTTTCATCATATATTTTCACTATGGTTAACACATTCCCATGTTTCCCACAATGACATATAATAGTGACACACGGAGAATTAGTGTTGTGTCATCTCTGCATAAAAAGAATGATGCAGCAGTGCTTTAGTCACTTAGTCTGTCCAGCTTAGTGCTTTAATCACTTAGTCTGTCACTAATCAACACCATGGTGTTTGTCATCTATTAGATCACTAGCTTGCTGTAATTCACCAAAAATCATTACTTTGTACTTTTTTTTACTGTATGATAATTATGTATGCATTTCAAAAACTAAATATTAGTTATACTTATAATACTGAATATTGTATTGTTCATGTTCATGTATACATGATCAGCCATAACTTTAAGACCAACATTTTGTAGGTTGTCCTTCGGGCATGACTCCACAAAACCTCAGCGTGCTGTTGGTTGTGGAGTTGTGCGTCCATGAACCGGACTTGTTTAATGTGTTAACATTATGGCCTTGTAATGTGTGAATGGTATGTGGTGTTAATGTTATATATATAAATAATGGCAAATACATATGCATTAATATGTTATTAATATTACTATCCATACTTAATTTATTATTTACTAGTAACTGCACCATAAACCTGCTTATGATCATGGTTTAATGCTAATACGTAGCTGTCATGTAACGCAGATCTTTTTACTTATTTATTTTTTATATAGTTGTTAATTTATGTGTCTTCATTTTAATAGTATTTTATTTTATTTTAATGTTTTATTATACATTTTTGCTTGTTTTATGACATTTTCAACTTCATACTGCAGTGCCACTACATAAATCATGACAAAAACAAAAGCAAAATTAAATTATAAATTAAATATATTTTGAACAAAAATCCCTGAAGGTCATCGGTGGATCTGGATGGTCACAGATATGATTTCTGAAATTGATGATCATCAAAAAGCCAATGTAATCATTTGTACAATAGCTACAGTACATCGTTTTTTTCCCCTCTTGAGTGCAAGCTTCAAGTTCTCCAGCACAATTATGACCTTTAATCTCAGATATCCTGGATTAAATTCGACTTTATGTCACTACGAGTGTCATCCTGTCAACATCAAAATGCTAATCGATTATGAAGCATTAAATATTTATATAGGGCACAATATACATTTCCACCTGCAGTATATGTGACTTCATCTGAGTAAAAAGGAGCAAAGTGAGATCAGGACGGTTCTGTAATTAGACTCTGATTGAAATGATGCTATCAGTCAATGAGGGATTTACGTGTGTGTTTGTGCGCATATGAAATGTAATTATTTCCCTCATAGGAAGCAGTCTTCCCGATCCCGATTATTATTTTTAAATATTACTACTGACACATAAAACCTGTTTAATATTAATCAGAGAAAACCTACTGGTCAGAAATGAAAACAAGTTACATCCCTCCATTGCTACTTCATCGTCTACATTTCTATCACTCCATCGCTCATCATCCCACTCCTTATTCTCCTCGCCATTCCTCTTCTTATCAGATTAAATCTCATATGAGAATAGAGAAGGTTTTGTATAAAGAAAAAACGATTTACAGTTTAATGCAGATTAAAACATATCCCATTCTACTTTTTTTCTCTCTTTTCCTCTCTCTTGACCTATTATTACCTTTATGTCCTTGTTTTGCTTTCATTCTTTTCTCCTCATTTTATACAAAGGAAATGAAAAGAATACAAGGAAAGAGGCCACCAGGAAAAAGAGGGTAGATGAGAAAAAAGCCCTCGAGAAACATGATTGGAAAATGGAAGCACTTAGAGAGAGAGAGAGAGAGAGAGAGAGAGAGAGAGGAAAACAGGCAAAAAGACAGAAACAGAAATACAGTGTGCAAGTAGGAAGTAAGAACCTGATGGAAAAAAGAAAAATGCAATGGAGCGGAAGTAACAAGAAAAAGAAAGCAGAATTCAAGTCATTGCATGCCAGAAAGAGCAACTAGAAGAAATGGAAATAAAGAGAGAGTGAGTGAAAATAAGTAAAAAAAAAAAATAAAATAACTGAGTACAAGTAAGTAAAACAGGAAGAGAGAGAGAGAGAGAGAGAGAGAGAGAGAGAGAGAGAGAGAGAGGAAAAAGTGAAAGGGGACAGCATGATGCCCTTGTTACTACTTAACATTTTGAAAGAGTGTTTTGTTGGAGCTCAGGGTTACTCGTCTTCAAGGCTCTTTACTGAGTGTGTACAGAAAAAAATAATTAAGATAGAGTAGAGAGGTAGAGCAAAAATGTTTATTGTCGAGCAAACAAACTTCCAGGTCAATTTTTAATAGAATGTCAAAATTCTGTTAATTTCGTACCTCATTATCCAGGTCTTTCATAACTAAAACAACAAGGACAAGTCTGGATAAATTAATAGACTCAAAGCTGCAATAACAGACTGAGAAATGTGACCAATGCGTCTGGTTTCGAGCAAAACCTGACCCTGTAAAAAATAGAATAGACTGCTATTGGAACTGAATGACTATATATAAAGAGACCTGATTTTTTTTCTCTTTATTTTTGGTACATTCCCACTTTACTGTTTTGTGATTATGCTACTATTTGTCCTGCATTGTAAGTGCTGCATTTAAAAAAAGAAGAGAGAAATGGGTTAAAAATATAATGCCTAGCCAAAAAAAGAAAACATTATCAAAACCTGAAGGGTTAGTGCTGTACCATCAACTTATAACAATTGAAAAAAATTTTTTATGCGAAATCACTTCCATACGCAAACAATGTGATGAGAGCTCACAGGATTGGGACTAAACAGCTGTGTGAACTGTGGGATTAATCAGAAAAATAAGTCTTTAATTTGCTAGGGAGCTTAAAGATTGGATTTAGGAGCAATGGTAAAGGGTCATATGGTCTGATGAGTCCAAATTGACCCTATTAAAGAGTGATAGGCATGCCAGAGTAAGAAGGAAAGCAACTGAAGTGATGCCCTCATCATGCATAAATGTCCACTGTACAAGCCTCTGTATGATCTGGGGTTGCTTCTAAAGGTCAGGTCTAGACTCAGCAATGTTATTTGGCAATAAAATTAAGTCAGCTGATGACCTCAATGTACTAAATAACCAGTTATCACATCTGTGGAGTTTTTCCTCCATAAAGGCCCAGGCATATTCCAGGACTCAAGTTGTGAAAGAGTGATTCTGGGAGCATGAGGAATCATTTTCACACATGGCCACCAAATCATGTGCTGTAATCAAAGCTAAAGTTGACTGAATTAAATCTATCATTTTATTTATTTATTTTTTGGCCAGGCAGTGTATTTTATAGGCTATTGATATCAGATGGCTCATTATTATTTTTATGAGTATTGGTTTAAAAAAGAAAAGGTGGCATCATGCCATCTTTATAAACTGGTCAATCTGTATGGATAAACTAGCACCTTGTTAAAAATAGGTACTGTAAATGTAGCAGTCGCAGAGACTATTTGATTTTTTTATATATATATTTTTACCATATGGCATTATGTCTCATTTGTGAAACTGTATATTTATTTTTCTTCATTAATTAACTCACGTAGCATTTACAAGTTGCAAGAAATGCCTTTGGTGTTTCTCGCCTGGCGTATGAAAGGACCAGGTTTGCATCCAAGCCAAAGTCCCACACTAAGCCACTGGGGTTGATGGGAACCCTTAGAAAGGGCATCCAACATGAAACCTGTGCCAAAAACTAAATGTGAGAATCTGATGATCTACTCTGGCTATGCCAAATGAGAGCAGCCAAAGGAAAAACAAAATAGTGGCATTTATGAAGATCAATTTACTTCAGATAAGCATCTTTATTATATAAGAGCATGTGAGTATATTTCCTTATATGGATGATCAAATGGTTGGCTTTACATTGTGTTGGTGATGAGATACTGCAAATTTATGCATATACGGATTACTCTTTCAGCTAATTTATTTCACACACAATATTGGTAAAAATAAGGAACATTCAATTAGGGAAAAATTCCACCCAATACAATGAAAAGGAGTACGTCTGGCACTATTGCACTCAAAATGCTGCAGTGGTTAAGCTGGCATTATTGAAAGATTAAGTGCTGCACTTGGAATATGTCATAATTGGAACAAGTCATGGTTGAGACACACTCTTTTGCTGTGTAGTCATTGTTTTGTCTTTCTCAGCTGTTTTAGCTTTGGCCTTAATAGAGATTTCTGAATGTCACTAAATGTCATGAAATGTTCCGTGACCACACATGGCCATTTATATATAATTTACACCATTTATCATCATGCACAAGGGTGAATCTGCATTACTGAAGTTGTAGATTTCGATTGTTAATATGCAAACCAGAGGTGACGATGGTAAAAAAGAAAAAGAAAAAAAACTCCCTGAGAAGATGGGAAGGAATAAACAATCAGAAAAGAAATGAAACCAAGTGGCACTCGATCGTGGGATTGTATATCATTACATTATAAAGGTGGAGAAGAGTAAACACACTGAAAGGGTGAAAGGATGTTCAGTACTGTATGTGCCTATTGCAGATGGTGGCTGAAATGATCACCAACGCACCTAAAGTTTTTGTTTTGCAGCTGGTTTTATCCAGACAGTTGTTAAACTTTCTCAGTTTTGCACTTCGTCTGACAAATGCACTGTAGTCAGAAATGATGTAATTCTGACCTGCAAATGATGGGACGCTGAATGATATTTTAAATAAACCTGTTTACCTGACTTTTAAAATCTGTACAAATTTCATATCTCTGTAGGTATAATTAAAGATTCCTCAGCATCGTAGTGCCAGTCCTAATAACTGCTTTAATTAATAGAGAAAATATCTCAGCAGTGTTTAAAGCTAGACTGTATCACAACTCGCACCAAAACAAACGGTACAAATTCAAATCTGTATATCGTTACATCCCTACAAATAAGTGTAGAGTACTTGTGCATGCACACACACACACACTTCATTCTCCCTTTCTGCAATGCAAATAGAAATCTGATTCACGCACAGAAATGCTCACCTTAAGAGCCGATCAATAAAACATCACTTGCGATGAAACGATAAGTGCAAAATGTATTTTAACACACTACAATGAAAATGATGCTAAAATACTGTCAACGGGACAGGAATGGGACCAATAGTTTAACAGCTTTATGGTTCATACAGTACTTATTCAACTGAGTCCCGCCTATGGAAACCTTTCTCATGACTCATGTACAGTATGTGTGTCCCGTAGCATTCCTCTTGATGTTGTAAATGAATATTACTCTTCAATTATGAATTTTAGACCAGCTCTATCTGATTTCCATAGTCTGAAGTACGTAAGAGGGGTCACGTCCTTAGGGCTAATTTGCTAATTAACTTGCAAATGGCTCATAAGGGATCAGTTAAAGTTAAGTGGATGTCGAAAGGTCAGGGTTTCTGTTTAGTGCGGGAAATCAAAGCTCTTTTTCTATCGAGATTAATATTTTGAAGAAGTCTCCTGCTCTATGGGAATTAAATTGTTCCTGTACGTGTATGTGTGTGTGTTTTGCTTTTCAACTCTCACAGAAAGAACAAAGAATTCTTTGTCAAATCGTGGACATACATCTGACATGCAATGAGTCCAATCAAACAGTAACTGACTAGAGTTGTAAATAAATGTTGCCGAAAATGTTCACTGTGGAGACATTTATTATAAAGTCTAAATAAAACGCTAGCTGATTACTGATTATTTTGTTATTTACATTCTTTCAAGCATTTTATGGAATATTCATTAGGATAAGAAGAGCACAAGATGATTTAAAGCATTTTATTAATTTATTAAAAGAAAA